>RJWJ010021556.1:0-27694 GCA_004363605.1 Indri indri
GTTTTAATACTTTGTCGAGCACTTAAAATTGCACATTGTTACCAGGAATTTTACTACAGGGGAATTTGCTGTCAAGCTAATGAAGCTTAAGCTTCAGGGCTGTCACTTGGACAGGCCTTTTCTGATGCCAGTGTGTTCTACTCCAGGGACATGGGAACAGGGAGAAGAGCGAAAGCCTAGGCTCTGTGCTGAGATACAGCACACTCTCCCACACTAGAGTATCCTAGTTATGAGCTCGAGGCATCCTGCTAGTACCTTCATATCCATCCAGTCCCTAACAATCATCTGTCCCCATGGGTCCTCAAGGGACAAAGTTGGGACCACGCAACTTTGATCCTAAGAAGAAGGACAAAAACAGGCCGAAGGTCCTGTGTGAATTGGCCTGTGAGGATCAACTCAGCGACGGCAAGGATGGGATTGGCATGAGGAGGGAAGCAGGAGGGCAGGGCCAATATAAACAAGCTCCTCTGTAGGAGCTATTGGGAACCATGTCCACTAAACCAAAATTATGGAAGTCTCCAAGAGTTTTCCTTAGGGAAAGAATCATTGCTGAAACAAGTAACTGCATAGCAATTTGTAGTTGTGGCATTACCAATAAAGAGTTGGGAAGCTGAAATAAATGTTTCTAAACTATTAACAACTTTTTTTCCCTATCATCCATACTGGACTGAATTAAGTTTCTGTTCTCTCCTTAGAACATGTTTAAAAATTGCTACATATGACAAAAGGCATGTAGCCAAAAAATACATATATGTCAGGCAGCTAATTAATAATATTAATACGATATATTTCTGAATGCCATAATGTGTGTGATATAGACAGCTTATTTACATTTTAATTTGCTGGGATTTATTTTCTCAAATAAAAAAAGTGTTTACTTTCATAGCTTGCTTCCTTGTACCTTTTTTTCTCTAAGGGAACCTCCTAAACAAGTATAAATTTCTGCCCCCACAAAACCTGAATCTGCCCTGAACACTATGAAATCTTTCATTTCTGTGTCTCTACGTCTGTTGTGTATGTTTCTATGTTCTGCAGAACTTCTGAGACAATTATTCCTAGTAAAAGTCACTTTTAAATTTTGTTTCTTTCTCTCCTCCAATAGAAGCATCCTTTTCTTGTAGTTTCTGAATGAATGTTCCTGCCTGCAGCAGCTCTTTCTAACTGGCTCAGACTTCTGATTCTTAAATTAGGTTTATTAATTCACAGAGATTTTCAGGATAATGCCTAGTCATAAGGCTCATTTTTTAAACCTATAAATGAGGAAGGAAAAATTGGTTTGTCATCCTAGTTCAGGAAAAATTAAGAGGTTCTTTCTTTCCTACCAGGGATTTAGAGAAAGTCCCCATAATCCCACTACTGTGAATTGCAAATGTAATCACCAATATGAAAAAGGTTAAAAAGCTCTGAAGTGTTGGGCTATGCTGCTTTGGCAAACAAAGGCCTCATTGTTCACAGAGCAGAACGTAGCTTCTGGGTTTATATAACGGTGGTGAGCAGAAAAGCATTCTTAAACCCTGGGTCAGCAAAGCATCAGCATTATTGAAGCCAATAAAATAAAGAATATGATGGATGCTGCCTTCGAAGAAGAGAAAAGAGTAAAATCTCCTTTCATGTTGGCACCTCATATCTTACCTTTCTTGATTCCGGCAGCCACTTCCAGCGAGGCTCACAGAGATTTAATTGTTGTCTAGGGTGTGGATAGAACATAAGGTCTCCCTTAGTAAAATATGTTGTTTATTGTGCTCAAGAGAAACACCTTCATAATTCATTAGGCACTTCTAGGAATGGAAGTCATTAAGTCAGTCACAAAAGAGGACTCATGCAATCAAACGAGCTTGTTTTCACTGTGCTTTTTTCTCTTTCTAAGACTAAGGACTGAAATATGTAGAATGCCTGAGAATATGAATATGTAACAGACCAAAGAGTACATACAGGACTAGGTTAAAAAGAAATAAGCAAAATTAAATAAACATTGCCATTTTCAGTTTAATTCTGATTTCACCCAGATTTGAAAACAATGCGTGACACTTCAAAAACAAAGTCCAATTTCTCCAGTCTGGGGTATTACTTGGCTTATGCATTGGATATAATGAGGCTTAGAGTAAATGCTGAATTTCTGTGTTTTCAATAATCTACTTATAAGACCCACTCAAATTTTTCTAAAGCATGGTAGATATTTCAAATGTTCACTCTTACTGACAATCCCAGAAGAGAATAAGGCATATCTTCCTTAGATTTAACATTTTGCTATCATTTTTCACTTTTACTTAGATTACCACTGATGGTTTTCTTACATAAGAGCCAAAAGGAGAAAACAACAGTAACAAACGTTAAGATTCAGAGAGTGACTAGTGAAAGTTCAGTTTATTATGCACTGTAACTATATTTTGATGGTTCATATGACTATTGCCCACCTCTCAGGGATGATGCCATAAATAAGGACCAGACGCAAAGACGGGGTCACTGAGCTCAACAACACACTGGAGACTCGCACACCAGGAGTTACAGTCCAGGAACAGGCAAGTCACTTACCCGCTCAGTGACTGCTACCCAACTGTAAAATGAGGTTAATATTGCTAAGAGCTGGGAGGTAAATCTATTCAATGTGATTGTAAAGTTTCTTGAAAACATAGAGGTAATATGCAAATGCTGAAAAGCACAGGTGACACATTGATGGGTGCATATAATTTGTGAATAGAAGAAGGGGAAGATGTTTTAATCAAAACAGAAACTTGAGCCGATTGATCTTATTCCAGCTGGTCCTTGTCCATTACACAGGATTTGTTTTTCTTCTTTATTATTATTTTTTAAAAATAGATATGGGGTCTCGTTCTTGTTCAGGCTAGTCTCAAACTCCTGAGCTCAAACGATCTGCCCACCTCAGCCTCCCAGAGTGCCATGATTACTGGCATGAGCCACCGTGCCTGGCCCATTAAACAGGATTTGAAAGGAGAACAGAATTCGAAGGGAGAAGGAGAGAGACAGAAGGAGAGAGATTGCTGGGCAGTGGGTTGGGGATTCAAGGATTACAAAACATGTAAGAGTCAAATTGCTTTGCCCTTCTTTGTCTTCCTTACTGTGTTTATGTTTATTCCCTATGATAAAAGCCATTAACTTTTCTTACCTCCAATATAGTTTCTCTCCTATGGAAAGACTTCTATCATTAATATTAATTCACCCCCCTGTGAGTACTTCATTTTTAAATCTCTTATGTGGTTCTGATTTCAGCATTTGTGATCTGTTGCTTTGTCACTATGCTTAGGTTAAAAAAATGCATATTATATTTTGTGTAAGGAATACGGAAAATTAAGAATGTACGTGTTTTTTAAAATTTAGTGTAGAAGATAGTATAAATAAACTAATTAAAAATTACAATGCTGACTTGTAAGGAATTGGTGGGAACTAGAAGAAGGGATTAGAAATACGAACAAGGCTTTTCTGAGTATATCTTTTAATATAATTTGGTTTTTGAACCATATCATTAATAAATGAACGAAATCAAAAAATATAATTCAACACAAATGGAAACAAATGAACTGTTCATCAATTTGATAAAATAATCATCCAGTAATAATTAACTCAAGTAACTTTTTAGCATAATGTTCTTTCTCTACACTCTTAATAGAGGTAGAGGATAGACAGAAAGAAAAAGAACTACGACAAAATCTTAGGATTTTTTTTTATTAATGAAATGAGTGTCAAAATTTTGTGTGTATTGTTGCATAAATATAAATGTATTGATGCTGATAGTTGCCAGAGTTTCAGCTTAGGGAGAAGAGAGATGAAGATATGGGGTGAAGAAAGTGAGAAAGAACCTTGTGGCATTGTTACTGACGTGGAAGTATCGATATGAAATCATTGCACGTCTACATCTACGTCTACTTATATCTATTATTTATGCATGCATGTATGTATATATGTATCTATTTCTTAGTTTCCCCCAATGAAAGGGATCAGAAGCAATGATACCCTATTAGTAATGAACATACCTAACATGCAAATATTCTTTTTCTCAATGGCAATCTCCTGTGAAAAGAACAGGGCATCTTAAGAAATGACTGACTCAAAATCTGAGTCCTGGAAAGTAGAAGGTGAGCCCGGAACATATTGTTGTTTCATAAAATAAAAAATGCTCGAATAGTAATAAAGCTAGTTCAAAATGATACCAGAACTGGCTCAAAGAACTTACAGTGGCCAAATTTGAGACAACACAGGCATAAAAGCATAATGACACTAGTGGATTTGAACACATTGAGCTTTACATGTGTAAGTATGTGTGTACATGTATGTGTATGTGTATGTATCCAAATTTTAGGAAAATAACAGGTTCTAAGAACTATTATGGACAAGGCTTCCAATCTTATTTCTTTTCTTTCTTCTCTTAGTTCTGGTCCCTCTCTTCTTCTTGATCTTAGAGACTCTATGCTTCTGTTTATTTCTTCAGAATACACTGACAATAATGTCTCCTAAAATGTTACGGACATTATCACTCCTCCCAGAATTATTAAAAATAAGTCTTGGGGAGGATATAATACTTAAACTAAAAGAATGAATACTTAATGGTTAAAATTATGTTCTTTGGTCCTTACATTTACCTTTTAAAAAATGCTATAAAATAAGACCTCAGTCTGCTCAACTGATGTATAACCCTGTTCTACATTAATGTGTTTTAAGTTTAGCCATTTACCACCACTCCCTTAAAAAAAAAAAATAAAAACTTCCAATTTCTTCTTAGGTCAAATGAAGGTTAAGTCCATGATGAAATAAATAAATATATATACACATACATGACTGCAGATTGAATCTGACATATTTTTATATATTTTCCCAAAGACTACAGCTTTTCAGAATCAAACTTATCTTTCTACATTTGTCTAAAAAGCTTGATTTTTGAAGTATGTGCTACAGCATGGCTTACATTCTCAGAAATTTTCTATTTACTGTGTTTGAAAGTGAGAACTTTGTCTTAGAGCAGTCAGAAAGGCCTCTGTTTTAGATCCTAGATGAATAACAATCAATCTGGATTGAAAGATCAGAAGTAGCAATAGTTTAAGACCATGTCAGTGCTATAAGAATTTATTTTTACTAGAGTTTCCCACAAAAACTATGCAAGGAAAGAAAGGGAAGTTATTTGGTTTAGGTGGGTAGTATTGAATAATGGGGGTGTTTGATCCATGATCTGTGGTGCTTGTAATACAAAAGACATAGATTATGAGGTCACAGGAAAGTTTAGGCACTTACCACATAGTACTAATATATATATCATGTACAGACAATATTTCTAGTAATTGCCAAACTAAAACAAAAAAAAATGGCATTTGTCCAGCAAACGATCTTGTTGCAGAGTTCTGAAAGCAAAAAAGCTTGTTACATTTTAAGTGTGACAACTTTAAATGAAGTATTAATGGGTGAACTCCGTTTGCTCAGATTTGATCATGTTAACATTAATATGGTAATACACTTGAAATGCTTAGCATAACTCTTCACTCATAGTCAATATTTAATATATATTAGCTATTGTTTATATAGAGCTCACAGTTATTTGTATGCTATTGTTTGTCTCTTCTACTATAACTTTCATCAGGGTGGATTTTTCCTCAGGATTTTATGCTTGACATGGTGCCTGGAGCACCACAGGAGTTCAATAAAATATTTGTTGATTAATCAACACCAAAAAATATACAGAATTCATATTCATTAAGTTCCTATTTTACAGAAATTCTATATTCAAATAGCAAAGCAGTTCCTAATCTCTTAAGGTTTATAATATAAAACATTAATCGGCATCACATTGTCCGTGTTATTAGGATGATAACTATGACAAGGACCACTTATTAAGCACTGTCTTTGTGCCAGGTGCTGTACTAACTTGTTTAGCTGCATTATCATACTCAATACTGAGCGTTGTCACATAATGCAGATTTTTATATTCCCATTTTATAGATGAGAAAACTGAGGTTTGGACAAATTAAGTAGAAAAGTCTTGCCCTCGCCATGATTTCTGAAACTCAAACTAAACATATCTGCTGTGTCTCTGTTATCAGAAGTATCTGTGTGGAACTCTAACAGTTATTTTTTAAAAAAGCAAATTCTAGCTCCCATACTAATGAGTGTGTCCATAGTTTTAAAAAGCCTCTTACGAGATACAAATACATTGTGAAAAGAGACATTTACTGTGTGTGAATAGCTTGGAAAGGAGTTTAGAGATGCTATTTAAAAGGGCAAAGATCCTCAGAAATAGGATCACTTGTGTTTGATAAGCTGCTTCCATTGGTTAAATAAGAAATAGAATACATGAAAGATAAATGCCACATAGGCAAAATGTTTCAGAGATACTGTAATCACTGGTTTATGCGATATTTGTGATACAGCCTTGGAATATGTGCTCACTGAATCATGTGCCAAAATAGATGTGGAAAACTAATTATGTTTAGGTGAATTGGACAAGCAAAAGGGATACCTGAAAATTTTGCAGGATTAAGCAAAATTGAGCATGACAACATAAACAGACACAAAGATTCAGATATTACTCGGAGTTTTGAATGTTATTTCTGCTAACTTTAATGGGGGCAGGGCATCAGCAAACACATCAACATATGACCCTTTACGATTTGACAGTGGGGTTGAGTGACAGTGTACGGCACCTGCATCTGCTTCCAAGGTTTTCTATAAATCTTCTGTTCTGTGTCAATGATGAAAATTACCTTAGAGAGTATAAATCACAGTGTGCCCAAATTTAGAAAATGTTTAGATTATTAATTTTTTTTATTATACTCATATCAGGATCCTAAAATTTTGTTCTACTCTGTTGTTAATACTGCACGTGTTATTTACAATGAGTTGTTTCATAATGATCTGTTTCATAAATAAAGTTCATTTTAGAGAGCGAACTGCAAAGAAAAATGCAGGCACTTGGTAGACCAACTATTATAACATGAATTTTTTACAACATATATATGTAAGGTATATAAAAACCATTTTATTTAATTTTGAAGCTTTTATTTATGAATTTATCAGTCTTCAATATAATTGTATATATTTTGTCTTTATAAAACATTTTTGCATAAAATTTGCATAAATTCCCCATATATCTAGAGTTACTTTTCCTCAGAAAACAGGAAGAAAAGTATTTATATGATTGGGCAAAATTCACTGCCATAGTAGGGGAATTCTATACAATCTATGCCTATAAAGTATGTAAGTTATCTTATATATCATAATAAAAATGTCAGGATGTAATCTTGGATAGTAATCACTATAAATACTTTTTAAAGTACTTTTACATATTTGCTCTATAACATTAGTTGGTATAAGTAGTACTTCTTTTTCATTTTTTAACAAGAATGATATAATAATATTATCTTATTTATCTGGTACTAATAATAATCATAAAAGATTTATTCTAAATAGAAATTTATACATTTCACTTGAATTCCTTCAGTTATTGAAGGTCGAATATAAATACTGAACTGTTGGGAATATACAAAATATTATTTACAGTTGTTAAATTCAAGACAATTAACCTAATACTCAGATGTAAACATGTAAATAAAATAGCTATCAGGTAATTTTATGTAGTGTTTGCAGTGATTAAGATGGAGAATGACGTCACTGAACTGGTTGGGAAAGATTATTTAAAGAAGAATGAATTAAAGTGATAATTTAAAGATAGGTAGAACAGATAATGAAGGAGCATTCCAGGCAGATCAAATTAAATATGCAAGATAAGGAGGTGAGACATTACAAAGTGTAGTCAGAGGACAAGATGGTAAATAACAGACTGGATTAAAGGAGACTAGTTGGTTATGACTAGAAAAATAAGGCTTTAAATTCTAGATAATAAAATCTTATAAACCAACATTTTCCAAAGTGCCCCATGAAACATCATTGCTTCCTGGAGATACAGTGGATGCTCCTGAAGGAATCTCCCTCAGCCAGATCAAATGGGATAACTCTATACTTTGTCCTTTTAAAGCTTCTGAGAATCCATAGAGTAAAATTTCTCTTCCTCTTCAGCTTTGCTTAACCCAGCGTTCTCCCAGTTATTTAAGCATTAAACTTCATCTCTTTATTTTCTGTTCTCAACAATTCCTTCACAAATATACCTATAGGCTGTATAAGAGAAGGAGTTTTTTGAAACAGTCAAGTGACTTGATAAAATCGGAATTCAGAGCAATCACCTTATGATTACGCTATTTGAAAGAATGGGAGGAAAGCTGCAGGTGGAGAGACTCTAGTACCAGAGACTAGAGGGAAAATTAGCCAGCTTATCACTGTATCAGACCTAGTGTAATGGCTTTGAGGATAGATAGAAATATTAAAAGCACTGAATAAAAATCTCTGATAGTTATTTAAATATAGAAGTACACGCACGAGGCAAAGTTAAAGATAATTCAGTGAAGCAAAACATCAAAAATCATCCCTCACAAACTGATGCGTGTTAAAAGTCCTCCAGAATGGGGGCTCTATATCCATCCTGGAACTTTTAGTTCAATGTTTTAACAACTTGCCAGCCAGAGAATTTTCTCTGAGTGATAATCACTCCAACTGTATTTCACCCCTTTCATGGTGGTATTTCAGAATTTTTCAAGTACTATAGTTGGGGGCCCTTCATAGTTCTTGTTAACCTAATTTTCCCTGATTTGCAAAATACAAGATGACTTAAACCTTATTGAAAATGAATAGAACAAAGGCTTTAATATTTGGGGGTAGCTCGCCTATATTTGGCACATATAGCTTTCAAGTGATTCTAGATTTACTAAATTAGAATCAAAGATAATATACTCAGAATTATAGGTATAAGACTTTAAAATACTACCGACAACTTTGCAAACCTTTTATTTGGTGTTAATAAACCGCTATGACCCAGAGATGTGATATGGAGGATGGGGCTTTAGCAGTCATTTGACTGTATTAGATTTCAATTCTGCCTCTACTGCTTATTAGACATGTGGCCTTAGACAAATTATTTTAAGGATCCGTACCACATTTTTTTTAGTTGCTATATTGAAAGGGTAATTATTTTCACCTCAATGACTCTGAAATGTGTTTCTGCACATGGAGTGGCTAGTGCAGTGTCAGGCATGTAATCAGTCACCGGTATCCTTCAGTCCCCTGCCTCCTCCCTGCTTAATCTTTGAACAGTTGTGTTAACTGAATTTTTAAACTGCCTCTAAAGTCTTTGCCATTAATTTTTACTTAAATCATTTTGCCACCTTTCATCTCTGTCCATTTTATAATAGTGATTCTTTTCTCTGTAGCATTTTTTTCCCTACACATAAAGACTAAGGTTTATAGATTTATCATTCTCGTTCTCTTTATCAATGTCACCCTTGCCAAGGTAAAGAAGGACGATTATTTCCAAAAGAGCTGATTCAGTTTGTGAGAAAACTTAGGCCCAGACCTTTCTGAAAAAAGCTATTTGCAGTGAACTGTGTGGTTTGGGATGTAAATTTAGTCCCATAGTCCTACTGACAAGATAAACATGTTCATTTTTTAACAGATTTTTTTCCTGGAGACGTTAGTCTGAGTGGACAGCCAGAATAGAAGACATCAATAGCTCTTGGTAACTAGTTTTCTTTACTAAAAGTTATAGCCCTATGTAAAAATCCTTTCTTTTAACACAAAAGGGAATGGAAGCAGATGACTGGAATTCCTATCATTATGTTTGGTATCGTTTTTATAGGCTTATTGCCTCCTGGTCCTCTGGGGTAGAAGCCATCTACTCGCAATGTACTTGAGGATCCAGCACCACTGTTCTGCTCCACATACCCAAGTTCCCCCATTTGTTTGTTCAACAAAATTATTGAACACCTGCTATGCAATGGTTGGGTTGCAAGTGTAGTTATTACTTATAACAGATTGCGATAGAAACAAGACCTCTGCTTCCACAGAGCTCCTTTTGTTATGTTGGGACAATAAACACAGAAACTAGAAGGAAGCTTCATGAGGATTGATAATTTTTTTTTCACTGTTCTCCCATTTTATCCCAGGTCCCAGAACAGAGCCAAGGATTAAGGAAGCCCCAATAAATATTTGTGGAGTAAAATGAGGTATGATAGAATGTGGAGAATAATAAATATAATGAAGAAAAATAAAGCAGAATTAGGGAATAGAACGTTTATATAAGTTATTGCTTTGGGCTTCTTTCTACTTCTCATAAATGTTCTGTTTTAACAAGTGAGTGATCCATTCTGTTTTGCACTTGTTAACAACAGTTTCCTATACCCCAAAGTCCATCCCTTCGGCATAACTCTCTTTATCTTGGTTTCCTCCTCCAGAAACCAGTCTTCATCGATATTTTGGCCAATTATCTCCTTCCAGAGTTAGCAGTACAGATTTGTTTTAATTTTTTGCTTCTCTATGTAGTATTTGCTGAATTTTTTATGGGCACACAACAATTTAACTCTAAACACACTTACGGAGATTAAAAAAAATCAGAGTATTCATTCCTATCTTCCAAAGAAGGCTGGTTTGCAAAAGGCAGCCATGACAAAGCTTTCACTGTCTACAGTGAAATGAAACAAGAACAATGTAGTCAGTCATTTGAAAATGAAACACATTGCATGTAAGAGACTCTGGAATTATACCATTTCCTTCGTTTTTGGTTTTAAATGTTTATTATTATAAAATAATATTCATCTCAAAAAGTATTATTGTTTTTCTGGTTACATATTTGGCAAGAATAAAGTTAGTATTCTTATATCAAGATCTAAATTTAAGGAAGGGAATATTACTGGTGTATAAAATCAGCATCCTAAGATTATTTCACTGACAATCCAGTGGTAAAGAAGAGGAATGAATAAACACACCTCTACTTGTGTACGGATGAGCTCTATATTTTATTTTTGACTTTTAAGTACTCAATACTTGAACATAGCATATGCACAATAAATGTTACTTTACTGAATTAACAATTCTAGGCTACCATTTACACTAAATGTAAAGATGGGATGGGGATAAAATAATATGTATGGGGTCTAAAATATTTCTGGATCCTGTGGATCTGATGATCAGAGCAGATGGGACAGAAAAAAAAAAAAAGATTAAAAGCAATTCAGATAATGGATCTTTGTGGATAATAAATAATGAATAAAGCAGAAGAGGAATTTGCTTCTTAGTCAATCCCTATCTCCCTGCCTGCCCTCCTCCCACCCCCATCAGTTAACGGGACAGCTGCATAGCTTTGCTAAAACCCCATTTAAACCTCGTACATGCTTTATTACATGACAATGACAAATTAGGCAGATATATAATTTTGAACCTTATATAGGTTCAAATGTCAACATTGAAAATTGCTCAGTTGTACTAGGTTTACATTTGGTTTGATTGCTCACTAATAATTGCAGAGCTTATGTTGGGTTTGTCTTTGGTTTTACATGCTGTAAGCATTTCTCTTAATATTCTAGGTTCTTATGCTCATGCACCGTCAAAGTCATTGTTTCCATGTTTAGGTCCCTAATGTTAAATTTGAAGAAATATGGAGATGTGAGTGAATGTTCCCCAATGGAAATTTAAATGAGAGAGAGAGAGAGAGACAGAGAGAGAGACGGAGGGGACTTAGGATGTCAACCCCTCTCTCAAGACAGTAAATTTTTGAATTAACTGACTTTGAGGCTAGTCCCGTCTAGCAGTCAGCTACACTGTTCATCAGCCACTTTAACACAATAAAGTTGAAAAATTGGATCAAAGAACCTGAAGACAGAAATAAGCTGAACAGGCACATAAGAACCAGTGTGTGTAAAATTAAGACAGGGAAAAAATCACCCTAACTTAAAAGCATCCCAAATGGCTCAGAATGCAACTAAGATAATGATACGCTATTTCCCATAAATATCTAATGGCTCCAACACGAGAAGCTAACTATAATGAACAGTCTTATTAAAATATAAAAATCACTGAGGGAGCATGCCGGAGCAATCCAATCTCAGCAGCACCACTTTATGGGCAGCTTTTGGTTTGAAGATCAGCGAAGGTGCCAGTACTTCTTAATTTATGTTAAGCCTGATAATTTGCAGTCCTCTGAAACATTTTCTTCTAACAAAGCAGAACACATATTGAAATAAAATCAAAATAGCACAATATTATTTCAAAGTGTTTGTACTGAAATTTTAATGAAAACATCAAATCTCGTATAACACTAAAGTGTAGTTATAAATAAAGCTTCTAGGCATATATAAATTAGATTTAAATAGCAGACAGTGGTCAAGACTTCATATTTTAGTTGGACGTGTTGTTTGTTTGTTTAAAGCTAATTGAGGGAAAACATATAATATTTACACTTTCCATAATTCATATTGATATCATTGACCATGCCTTACAATAATAATAATAATAATAATAACTAAAGTGTTCAAACTTGGATTGCCAGATTTAGCAAATAAAAATCAAATAAAAATATAGTGGATCCAGTAAAATTTAAATTTCAAATAAGCAGTGATTGTTTTTTTCAAATAAATTTGGCTCATGCAATTTTGGAGATAATAAATTATACTAAAAATTCTCTGTTGTTTATCTGAAATTCAGATTTTAACTGGTCATCCTGTATCTTATCTATTATCTATTTTATCCTGTATTGTATCTGTATTTTTTTAAATCTATATTCATACCAATGCCAATAAAAATATAGTGTATGTGTAGTTACTTTAATGAGTAAATTAAATCAAATAGGCCTATTTGTATATTATTTTATCTTTAGATGAAACAATCATTTGAAATAGATGATAACTGAGAGAGACAATGCTAAAACTGAGCAATATTTCTGTTTCATTTCTTCTTCCAGGAAACACCAATGGACATCATATTGCAACCCTTTTGAAATTAGGTGAAGCCCTGTGACTTAATTCTAGACAAGTAAAGGTGGGCAAAAAGTGATGTTCCCCTCTTCCACTCCTCTCTCTCTCTCTTCCCGTGCCTCCAGTGGAGGACACTGAGCTGCAGTGATAGCACTGTCACAATGTAGAAGGGTTCTGGGTGCCTGAGTGACCACATGGAGCAGAGAGGCCTGACTTCCCATCCCCTCCTACCACCATCAATACCCATTGATGTGAGTGAGAAACAAACAAGCTCCCAGCATTCTGAGGTTTGTTTGATTCAACAGTTAGTGTGACTTAATTTATCTAATAAAGATATTAATGGTTTGAAGTAGGCTGCTTTTGCAACTGAAACTTCCAGTGTGCTATTACTGGCTTATCAGGCTGGAGGTGGGTGGTAAAAGAACAGTTATCACAGGGTGGACTATTAATATATATCTGTATTATTCAGTATCAAACATTTGGTAAAACAGTAGAAAGGAGACCATGTGTCTGTTGGGACCTACCTCTCAGGGCCTGTTGGATATGGTTATTGACTATGCTTGGCAATGTAATACCTGAAAAAGATGAGTTTGGAAAAGAATAAGTCAATTGACAACATTAAATGAAAGGGAATAGAAAAAATTCAGAAATTTGGGGTTTTTACGATGGAAAGTCCACTTGTATAGACCTCAAACAGACTCTTTTAAAAGGAATTTAAAAAGACCTTGAGTTACAAAGACCCAGTAAAATTTCCTGCTTAATTAAACAAAGTAACTCAGACCTGGCACTACATAGATTAGGAGCTTACTAATACTTTGCGGAATTTTATTGCCTTTTGTGGCTCAATCTGTAATACAACTTTTGGGTTCTCAAAACAATGGGAACTAGGCAGCCAAAGTTGTTCAGAATCAAAATACCCACTAAAGTAATACACATGGAGTTAAAGACACAAGGACAAACCCCCCAGGGAAGAGCCAAGAAGCAAAGAGAACAATGGACAATATGGTATATTGCCTAGAGATTTTGGATTTCGTGTTGCCTTTTGGAGAGAGGCTTTGGGTATTTTATAGATAGAATAAATGGAATAAAAAGATATTTGTAGGTTTTGTTGTTGTTGTTGTTTTCCCCACAAAAAGATATTTGTTGAGCAGGAGGACAGAAATCCACATTTCACTTCTTTTCTTTCCTCATCCTTTTAAAGTGAGTTCTGACCAACAGGAAGCAGGGTAGAGGGATTCGTGACTGCCTTAGTCTGCTCAGACTGCTATAGCGAATAACCACAGACTGGATGACTTAAGAAGAATTTTATTCCTTATCATTCTGAAGGCTGGGAATTCCAAGGTTACAGTTCCAGGCAATTGAACACATCAGAAATGGCTGCAGGTAACGTTTCTCTATCATCCTCCGCACATCCACTGTTCCTTTACCTTCAAGCTGGAAGCAGAGGACCCAGCAGATGACAGGAAACCCCTGGCAGATGGAGAAGCCACACGATGAAAGAAGCAGCTCTAAATTACAGAGTGGAGCCATAGCCGTTCTCTCCCCCACCACCCACACCCCCATATATAAGCCATATTTTGGTAAACCAGTGAGAGTTTAGTATTAGCAGTTAACCTATACTGATAAACACAGTGATGCAAAACACCAACACAATCCTCAAACACCATACAGTGATGTTCATATGGGGTTTAAAAATGGATTTCAATATGTTGAGAGACATCTCAAGTTTGGGGAGTTAAGATATATCAGTTAATCAAGTCTCGCCATTCCTAGAGAAAGTGCGCAGACTTAAGCTCTACCTTTGATTTTCGACTATACTTTTTATTAATACTTTCTCTGATATTCCAATCAGATTATTTTGATTCTATTTTTGTGAGTAATAATTTTGAAATGCAAAGTTCTGAAAACTAGGTCTTTATACAGTCTACTCTCTTGGAACATGATGAATTAATCAGGTTGATTATTTTTAAATTCTTCTCAAGTTTTGTAACTTGTCAACCCTGGCATCGGATTCACTATATTATTAAAGAGAGGTTTATGTAATAAGACAAAAACCACAACAGAATGATCCAGTTCACTATGCAATTACTAACTGATTTTATCTATAAAAGGAAAAGGGATTGGAGAAGACTCTGGATACAGTGTTGCAAAGTCAAAATGCAGCAGTTTTTAGGCACTGATGACAATCCTAAAAATTGACAAAATGAAATGAATTATCAAGAACTCAAAAGTTAAAGTGAACTTTCAATCTATCTCGTTTATTTCATCAAAACCTTTAGTAACATCCATGTTCATTAGTCACTCAGTCTATACTTTAATGCTTCAGAGAATGTGGATGTCACTACATTCAAATACAGGCTATTTTATCATTAGATGTTTAGAAGTTTGATTATTCTGATGCCAAGCAAGGTGACTTTTAATGCAGTAGTTCTTGTGCATGACCCCATATTTAATCCACCTAGGGATATTTAAAAAATACTGATGACTCACTTCCGTACTCAGCCATTCTGATTTAATTGGTCTTGAGTGTAACCTTAGTACTGGAAATTTTTCGAAGTTTCTCAGATGATTCTAATACTCAGCACAGTTAGGAAATCACTTGTTTTAACTATGTTCCTAGTCTCTAGATTTACCAGATTTAATTTTGAGGAAATAATTTTATATGTCCTTTGTCTTGTATAAAAATGCTTGAGAAAGACATGCTTGAGAAAGGACTGCCACTCTAGTCCATCTTAGTTATTTTAAGTAAGAAAATTTCTGAATTGTATTAATAAGTACAGTTAATTTGAAAAATCTTTAAACTCCTTTAGTTATAAGATACAGTGAGGAAGGTGGGGTCAAGTTCAGTCAGCAAATCTTTAATAATTCCAGTCAGCTGTTGGTTGGTCATCTCCTATGTGTTTTTATCTGGATAAACCTTCCTTTAAAAGGGACCGTCTAAAGCGTTGTTATAATGCTCTCTCTCTTTTTCTATGATGGAGGACAATAATTAATCATAGCAGAATCACTAAACTTGGCTGTTACTTCCTGGTTGAAAAGACTAAAAGTAGTTAAAATACCAATTTAAAATCTTTAGTTTGGAAAATTCCTTAAAATAAAATCTGTATATTTTGATGGCCAAGATAATTGTGTTTCCTTATAAACAATACTGTATATTTGACTTTCTTTTTGATTTTTAATACACAAAATGTTGGAAAACTTTCCTTACATAAATCTAAACATCAACTCCCATCATAATTTTAACAAATAACTTTGGCAACAAAATTAAATTTAAACATGGTTATAAATTTTCTAAGTATCAATTTGTTCTGGAACACAGGAGTTTTTAAAAGTCATTTAGTAATTGTAATAGTAAAAAATATTAATACTAATTTTTAAGTAAAGTATCTAATGAAATGTTGCTAACATGTTTTTTGCTGTAGTTTTCTTCTTTTCTAACAACTTTGTGTTTATTTCTCCATCTGACCTTCCTTCACAATAGGCAGTTACAGTATATCAATCATATTTTCTCGCTGTGCTTGAGTGAAGATCATATTATTTCATTTCAGAAATAATTTCCTGATGCTATATTTAAGTAGCACATTTTATGTCAATGTACGAAGCAGGTTGAAAGAACGGGAACAGGCTTGATTTAAGACAAAACAAAAATGATCTGGTTTGTGACTTTCAAATAGATTACCTCTGTGACTATCCACCCAGGAAAGGTTCACGGTGCTTCCTCCAGTCTTATGTTTATTTTCAGTATTTCTTCGTGGTGATATCCAAAAATGTTAAAGACATTGTCAATTAAAAATCTCTATTTATATATTATTGATATGATAGACAAGATTATCCATATTTTCATCAAAAAGATTATACCACAATGAATTAAACAATTATACTACTGAATTAAACAATTATAGAGGTACTAAATATATTAAAAGTAGAAAATCAACCTTGATAATTCGTACCAACAATATTCTTGCACAGATTTTCCTTTGAAGTTTTTCTTTTTTAGAGAGGAAAAAAAATTAGATAATTTTCTGTTTTTATATTTATTGATAGGAAAACAATTATAGAAGTTAAGTTCTATTTACTGTTTTATGTTATTTCATAAAATGCTAATATTATTTTTCTTTTTATGTCTACTAATCTTTGAAAAAAATGGAAAACGGGGGGCGGGGGGACTTTCTATCTGGGAGTGCATACATTTTCTGGTTAATTTTTGCCTAATTACTCATTTTAAAATAGCACTTACTGGGTTGATGACTTTCTTATTTAAGAAATGCCATACGCTTATATAATTGTCAAAAACTTAGAATTTATGTATAAAGCTGGAAGGTTGCCTGTTCACACGGAGGCAAGAAGTTTACTACCTCTTATTGTTAGAGAGAAACTCACACATTAGGTTAGAAAAAGTTATGAAATAGTCGGAGCTGACCAAGAAGGCCTTAATGTTCCCCTCAGTTTGACTAAATTTTAGACAGGTGTCTTGCTGACTATAGTACCCTGATCTCCCTATTCGTAGAGAACTTACTTTAGACAATTTGCAACTGTCTATTGTTTCCCTGCCCCTTTGAGATGTTAATGTACTTGCCAGGCAACCTAGGAATGTCTTTTTCAAAGACCTGGGAGGAATCCCTCTGAAATGAAATCATTAAGAAAGATAAGGCGCCCATACTCCAGTCTCCATGGGAGGGTAGGAGCCTAACTCCAGCAAGTGCCAATCAGCAGACACAGTGCCAACGTTCCTCCAGTGTCCTCAAGGACTTTTCCACCTGCTCACCTTAGTGATTAAAACTCTCCTGCCTTTTGTTTCAAGGGAGTTGAGTTTAATCTCTCTTCCCTGTTGCAATAGTCTTGAATAAAGTCTTTCTTGTCTGTTTACATCTGTTTCATATAACTTTTCTTTAACCGAGTCAATGCTGTCTCACAGGGAATGTGCTTATAGAAGCATTACTTCTGTTTTGTTACTGCTAAGTCATCTTTTTTTTTTTAATTATACATTTTTAAAGGACTTTACCCACATACCAGAAGCTGAGTGGCCCTCAAAACTGGTTGAAAGTACAGGTAAGTGAAATGTAAATGCAAGCATGGACCTCACAATTAAGCAAATATATATATATAGATATATAGATATATAGATAGATAGATGCAAATGACTCAAATCAGCAAATAGAAGTTTGAATTTATATACAGAAAATAAAATTTAAAATTTATATAAATGTGTATATATTTTGAAAGGTGTCCTAAATATCTGAATATTTCAAACACAGTTTTAAGAACAAAGACATTCAATTATTCAGATATTTGCTTTATTTCTCCATTACACTTTTCACTTGTAAATGCAATCATAGTACCTTTCCACGAGATGATTTTTCATTCTTTTAGACTGGTAATGGAAAGTATAATGTGGTAATTTATGTAAAATGCTCCAATTGCTGAGATAACTGACTCCTTTGAACATTTTGTCATTAATTATAATAGATTTTTAATTACCACTGGAAGGTTTTGTAATTAGTAACATCTAGCTATATAATCAGTGACCCTAAGCTTTCTAATTGACATAACACCTAAAAATTACTCAAAGCATGTTGTGGTGTTGCTTCATGTCAAGAAATTCAGTCTGAATTCTACTTGTTTTAGAGAGAATGGAATTATGAAATTTATCAAGGCTGTACTGTGGCTCAGTGCTTTTTGGCACACCTACATTTGTCCTTGAAGAGGCTAGAAAAAGGAAATTCACAAAGAAAAGTTTGGAAAAATAGATTAGTGCATACCATAAGACCCATTATTAGCTAGGATAGACCAAATCTTTTCATCGAGCTGTTTTCATTGAGCATTATAAAACATCAAATTATAACAATGGTACAAATAGTAAACTTGAAGGAAGATTGAATTCATTAATTTGAATTTTAAGAACAATTTGTTAACAAGATTGATTTTTTTTTTCGTCAATCCCTTTTCTCAAAGCAATGACAAGTCATATTCTAAGAAATATAATTTAGTGAAAATCAGAACCATTTTGAGGATCACAGTTGCCATATGCAATTATGGTACATATCCCATGTACATTTAAGCATAGCACAATCATGATTATGTTTGAAATCAAAGATACACAATGTATTTTAGGTACTGTGAAGAAAGAGGTTATTTTAATAAACTAATTTCTTAGGTAATTTATTTCTCACAACATGGCACACTGAAATCATTAAATGAAATGGTTTCATACATTAGGCGGTACTACTTTTTGTATTTTATAAGGCAATTTCTAGGATAATGTTTAAATATCATTAATGGTTGTTTTTAACAAAATGTAACACTTTACGAAGTGGTATGTTTTTGTCAGTATCTTGGTAATAAAATTTTATCAGGTGTGTAGCTGTATACTTAGAATACATTTTTCATTCTATGTAGTTGATTTTGCACTTAAAACATTACCTTTTTCAAGATACATAAAATTCAACTGAGTAAATGTTGCTTTTGAAGAAAATAATAAATGACACTGTTCTTAAATGATCTTCACATCAAGATAATTTTGTAGAGAAAAAGCACTGCCAAATATTTGGCAAAATTATTTATGTGTTTATTTTTATGTACAGTTTTGTAAACAATAAACTGCAAATCTCATTCCCAGCATGGTAAATTCTTGGAAATATTGTCTTTAATTTGTATTGCAATTTATTTTTTAAAATAACCTCTTAGCAATTTTCTATATCACCTTACTACTCCTCTTGCTCCGACTTTATATTGTTTAATAAAGGCATGACCTTTAAATATTGAGAATCAAAAACACCTTGTTCTATAAAAATTGCAGTGTAGTAGAAGTATTGCTGAATAAAGACTAAACATAATCATGACAAAATTCTCATCTGCAGTGTGTTATGTAATCTTTCTACAATAATATTGAAAAGTACATTGGTGTCATGTGAAAACCAGTATATTTTATTCCTTGTGTAAAAAGACAGTAATTATTCAGTGAAAATGATATACAATCACTTCATTAAGATATAAAAGGTAACAATGTTTCATAGAGCTGATTTTTTTTCTTAAAGTTAAAATGCTTCTAACAATTATCTAGTCCCCTCATTATGCTTGTAGTATCCTACTAATACAAGCACTTGAACATTGTCTGTTGGGAAGACACCTAATTGAAATTGCAATTATTAGCGTTCATAAAACCTAAGTGTATTATTTATTTATGTATTTATTTATTTTTAGAGACAGAGCCTTGCTATGTTGCCCAGGCTGGTCTTGAACTCTGGGCCTCAAGCAATCCTCTTCCCTAAGCCTCCCGAGTAGCTAAGACTATAAGCACAAGCCATTGTATCCAAATCAAGAGTGTTTATTATTATTGAATAATAATAATGTCTTCTCTTTCTATAAGAGGTATTTGATTGGGGAACAACTATTAAAGTAGGAGTGGTTCAAAAGGCATAATTATTATTTGTGGGATCCAACAGGAATCTCAGTTCTCAAACAGCATTAGCACTCTTGCTATTGAATGGGAGCTCCCTAGCATATAACTCTGGACTGCATGTGAAATGAAATGACTATCTGAAGTCCGACCAACAAGTGAAGATGAAATAAAATTAGTCAATTTGATTAGTCTACTCAATCGTTATACAGACATTTGAGTAGTATAAAATACTCAGTCATCCATATATGGTACAAAATAAGGCTTTTAGTGTTATCTGCAGTTTCAGTTTAAACTATCAAGAACAACTAGAAGTTCTGATTCAGATTGAAATAACTCCATATAAACAGGGCATGTTGATGACTGTATTAGAGCCTTTAGTTATAATTTTATATAGCCAACTGGTTTTAGATTGCCCAGAATCCTTTCTTCCTGCCCCCAACTTCTACAAAATTGCCTTAAACTCATTAACAAGACTGAACCTCATGTGAAATGCTACATATCAGAAGGGGGAGAAAAGAGAGGTGTTACACTCAAACAATGCTTAGTATCAGAAAGTATCTCTGCTTACTACAGGACAAAAGGATATATGGAGTGCCACATACATAATTCAGATGTTTCTTTCCACAATGTCCTCATTAGGATCTTTGGTACATCGGACAATCCTGGAAGTAATCTGGGCACACTTACATTTGTTTTCAACAAAAACAATCCTTTCATCTTCATCTTGGGCTCGAAGGGTAAAATACATTAAGAAAAAAGGAAAACAAAAGTCAATTACATATTTTGTGTCGGTTAACTTATCTTTCTTGCCTCCAGAAAAATAAAGTTGTATAGTCGATCTGTCAAAAAAAAAAAAAAAATCAAGCTATCATATAGCAGTAAACAGAAATCTCATTAAAGCCAAAAACATTAAATTGAGGCATTTCTATAAAATAATTTCTACATTTTGTCTCCCAATTCATTAATTGGTTTTCATTTTTGTCTTGGAGAAAGTCTGAAAGAAAATAAACTTTCATGTGCTTTCCAAAAAGCAAAGTGTTTAAATTATCAAATCGGTGGTACTTTCTACCCTCAGCTCTAGTTTGCTTTAGTTAGCCAATTAATTTCCAGCATCCCAATGTATGTTAAACTGTATTGAATAGCTCATAGTCCAAAAATTGTTTTTGTTTGTCTATCTCAGCTGACCATTTGGGTCCCATTTGTTTGACTTGTTCTTCTTAATTTGTCTTTTAGAGCCAAATTGCCTGGGTAATTTTCAGTACTATTTTCGTGTCCAAACACTTTTTAACCTAATTAGGTATGCAATAGACTTTATCCTGTAAATACCAAATACATATTTTCATAACAACTATTCCAAGGCCTGTTTCAAAGCAAAGGGCAAAAAGAGTATCTTTTAATAATCTATACATCATATCTGAAATACATAACAATAGAACTCTTGTGAATTTGAAAAAATGCCAGGGCATAATTATTTGCTAATTAGGTACCATAGCCAAACATGTAGGATTTACTGCTACTTAACACAATCTTTTACTGTACAATTTGGGGAAAAAAGTGATAATCACTTAATTTTGTAGTGACAATTCTTGTTTGGTGGTTATCTGTTTAGGCATTTCAAAATAACATCCAATGCTAAAGTATTTTATATTTAGTGTCATCATTTATTTCATTTTGAGATCTTCTCACGTTATAAAATACAAAATTATAGTGATGCTAAGTTGGATAATAATGTACACTTTCAGGTTTGGTGTTTTAGCACTTCTAGGTGTGGATTCTTAAAAATATTATTTACTATAAATTACAATGACCTATGATTACTATAAATTAAAGGTTTCTAATATTTTTATTTTTAATATTTGTATTCACATACTTTGTTAATAAATCACTTAATTATTCATTATAAATAACAAATTTGGAGGATCATAATAAAATTCAGCCTTAGAATATTTTCAAATTTTTTGTTTGTTTTTTAACATATTTAAAGTTAATAAAGTAGTTATTTGTATCACTTCTTAACAGGAGAAGATGTCTTTTTAGCAAAAAAAACAAAAATTAACTATTTTTTTCTATGACATTCTCTAGAAGTTAGAGATGACTTATCTGTGAACTCTGTTCTTGAGCTAATTTATGATGCTATGGCTGTTTCCCAAAAGCCAAAGCCATGTGCCAATTTGTGATCAATCCATCACTTTCTTCTCCATTTTGAGTGGAAGAATTGAGGATTCATAATAAGTTGGTTGTATAAAGAAGGAAGAATCTTAAGAAAAGGTGATAGATTTTCATGATTTTTTGTTTGTTTGTTTTTTTGACAAGGTCTTGCTCTGTTGCTGCCCAGGCTAGAGTACAGTGGCTGTCCTCATTGTTCACTCCAACCTCAAACTCTTAGGCTCAAGAGATCCTCGTGCCTCAGCCTCCCGAGTAACCAGGACTATGGCCACACACCACAAACCCAGGCTAATTTTTCTATTTTTTTGTAGATGTGGGACCTTGCTGTGTTGCTCAGGCTGGTTTCAAATTCCTGGCCTCACATGATTCTTCCTTCTCAGCATGAGCCACCACACTTGCATAGGGCCATTTTAAATTAGTCTTATGTGGCTTTGTCCACAGAGAAATAAATGTGAGGAACATAGCTGCTAAAAGTACTAAATACACATTGCAGAACAATTAAATGTTACTGATATTCTTGGCTAATTCTCCAAATCTCTCCTAAAAAATAATCAGTAGTAGTTTCCAGTTATATACAAAAAGTAACATATTTTCAAAATTACTCCACCATCTTGTGTTTAGCATAGTATGTGGGGCAACATTAGGGGCCAAAAAAAAAGAAAAACAGAAAATGACATCATTGAGTCAAGATCATTAGCAAGCTAAACACAAAAGTAAACTTGACTTTCCCACTTAAGAATTTTGATGCTAGGTTCTGGTGGAAAAAGTTGTGAAGAATAATTCTGACAGGCTGGGCACAGTGGCTCATGCCTGTAACCTAGCACTCTGGAAGGCCAAGGCGGGAGGATCGCTTGAGGTTGGGAGTTGGAGACCAGCCTGAGCAAGAGTGAGAACTCCGTCTCTACTAAAAATAGAGAAAAAAAAAAAAAAAAAACTTAGCTGGACAACTAAAAATAGAAAAAATTAGCTGGGCGTGGTGGCACCCACATATAGTCCCAGATACTGGGGAGGCTGAGGCAGGAGGATCGCTTGAGCCCAGGAGCTTGAGGTTGCTGTGAGCTAGGCTGATGTCATGATACTCTAGCCTGGGTAACAAAGTGATACTCTGTCTCAATAAATAAATAAATAATAATAAAAATAATAATTCTGACAAATGTTCACACCCAAAGAATGTTTACTGTGTACCACCAGTAAATAGGGCTATGCTTTTATAAAAGCAATCTTTTTCTAATTTACTCCTATCATTCTATAAGTTATCTAATAACCACATACTATAGATCATATAACCAGAATTTTAAAAAGTTTGGATTAAGGTCACACAGCAGAAAGTGGCAGAATCCAAATTCAAACCCCTGCTGAGTTATCCTACTTTCAGCTTGGCTGACCGTCTCAGAGAACACCTGGGCCTATCTCAGCAATGCACGCCAGACAACATTTCATGGAGGTTCGAGAGGTGAAAATGCCCCTCTCCTAGAGGACTCAATCTGCCTGAGCATATGTTTCCAGTAGGGGTTCTTTTCTCAATTCCACCCCTCCTTTCCTTCATTGCCGGACTAATGATTAGAATTCCTCAACTCTTTACTTTCAATTTTTATTTTTATTTTGAGAAATTTTGCAAAATATCACAAAAGTTCAAACCATGTCTTCTTTGGTGAAAAGACTGTTAAGGTCTTTGGGCCCATTTTATAATCAGATTGTTTCTTTTATTATTGGTGAGTCTTATGGGCATTTTACATATTTTGGGTAATAGTCCTTTATCAGATATGTCCTTCGACCTTGCTGTAATTGCAATAAGTAATTCCAAGAGGGTTTTTGTGGTTGACTTTATTGAATTTTTTACGTAAATGAATATGTACTCTGCCAACAAAGACAGTTTTGTTTCTTCATTCCCAATCCGTATACTTCTATTTCTATCTCGTCTTATTGAATTAGACAATAAGAACTTCTAGCATGACATTGAAAAGCATTGGTGAGAGTGGACATCCTTGCTGTGTTCCTTATCTTGAAAAGCATTGGTGAGAGTGGACATCCTTGCTGTGTTCCTTATCTTAATGGGACTAGCTGTGAGTTTCTCACCATTAAATTTGATGTTAGCTATGGGTTTTGTGTAGATGCTCTTTATCAAGTTTTGAGGAAGCTCACCCTATTCCTAGTTCACCGGGAGTTTTCATTGTGAATGAGCTTTTTCTGCTTCTATTGATAGGATCATATGATACTTCTTCTTTAACCTATTGATGTGATGGATTATGTTAATTACTTTTCAAATGCTTAATCAGCCTTTCATACTGGGATAAATTTCACTTGCTCATGGTATATTATTCTTTATATACATCGTCAGATGCAATTTATTAATATTTTATTGATAATTTTTACATCTGTATTTATGAGAGACATTGGTCTATAGTTTTCTTTTCTTATAATGTCTTTACTGGTTTTGGTATTAGGGTAATTCTGGCCTTGTAGAAAGAATTAGAAAGTATTCTCCTCTGCTTTTTCCTTTAGAAAGATATTGTAGAGAAAAATAATTTTATCCTTTAAGTGTTTGGTACAATTTACCTGTGAATCCACCTGAGCTTAATGTTTACTGTTAGGGGAAGTTATTAATTATTGATTCAATTTCTTTAATAGGTATAGGCCTTTTCAGATTGGCTACATCATCTTCTGTGAGTTTTGGCAAATGATATCTTTCAAGCAATTGGTCCATTTCACCTAGATTATCACATTTGTGAACACAGAATTATTCATGTATTTTTTTGTTATTCTTTTGATGTCCATGAGATCTGCAGTGATGTTTCCTCTTTAATTTTTGATATTAGTAGCTTGTGTTCTCTCTCCTTTCTCATAGGCTGGCTAGAGATTTATTTACTTTACTAATCTTTTCAAAGAAATAGCTTTGGTTTTGTTAATTTTTTTCTATTGATTTCCTTTTTTTAATTGCATTGATTTTTTCCTCTAATTTTTATTTTCTTTCTTCTATTTACTTTGAATTTAATGTACTATTTTTCTACTAGTTTCCTAGAGGTAGAATCACATATAATTTATTTTAAATCTTTTTACTATTCTAATATTTTTATTTAATGCTATAAATTTCCCTTTAAGTGCTGATTTTGCTGCATCCACAAATTTTGATAAGTTTGTTTTTAAAAACATTTTTAAATGTCTCTTAATATTTCTTCAAATCATATGTTATTTAGATAGAGGTGTGCTGCTTAAACTCCACATATTTTGGGATTTTTCAATTATCTCTCTGATATTGATTTCTAGTTTAATTTTATTCTGGTCTGAGAGCCAACATTGCATGATTTCTATTTTTTTAAATTTGTTAAGGTGTGTCTTATGGCACAAAACGTGGTCCATCTGGGTGAATATTCCATGTGCGCTTGAGAATGATGTATATTCTACTGTTATTGGATGAAGTAGTTTATAGATGCCCATTATATCTAGATGGCTGATGATGTTATTGAGTTCAACTATATCCTTATTCATTTTGTTTGCTGAATCTGTCCATTTCTGATGGAAGAGTGTTGAAGTCTCCAACTATAATAGTGAATTCATCTATTTCTCCTTGTGGTTCTATCAGTTTTTGCCTCATATAGTTTGATGCTGTATTGTTAGGTGCATTCACATTAAATGTTGTTATTTACTCATGGAGAATTGACCCATTTATCATTATGCAAAGCCCTTCTTTATCCCTGATAACTTTCCTTGCTTTGAAATCTGCTCTGTCTGAAATTAATATGGCTACTCTCACTTTCTTTTGATTAGTGTTAATACAATATTTTTTCTTGATCCATTTACTTTTAATCTACATGTGTCCTTATATTTAAGTGGGTTTCTTATAGACATTGTATAGTTAGGTCTTGTCTTTTTGATCCACTGTGACATTCTCTGTCTTTTAACTGGTAAATTTAGACTATTTATGTTTTAAGCTATTATTGATATAGTTGGATTAATATCTATCATATGTGTTATTTTTTTCTCTTAGTCATTTTTGTCCTTTGTTTATATTTTTGTCTTACACTCTTTTCCTGCCTTTTATGGTTTTACTTAAGCATTCTATATGATTCTGTTTTCTCTCCTTTTTTAGTATATAAATTGTGTGTTTTTTTTTATTTTTTAAGTAGTAGTAGCCTTGGAGTTTGCAATTTACATTTATAAGTAACCCAAGTATACTTTCAAAAAACACTATAGCACTTCATTGGTGGTAAGAGTACTTTACAATAACAAAATAGTCATGATTTATCTCCCCTATTCCTTGTATCATTGCTATTATTTATTACATTTACACATATGCATATATGTACACACAGATACATATATAAAATCATTGCTACTATTTTAAACAAAGTGTTATCTATTAGATTGATTAAAAATTAATAAAATGGAAGTTGATTAAGAAAAATAAAAATTTTAATTTTACCTTTACTATTCCTTCTCTGATGTGCTTCCCTTCTTTATCAAATCCAAGTTTCTGACACATGTTACTTTTCTTTTCTCTAAAGAACTTCTTTTAAGATTTCTTAAATAGTGGGTCTACTGGTAACAAATTGATTTCATTTTTGTTTATCTAAGAAAGTATTTCTTTTTCCCTTTTGAAGGATAATTTTTTAGGGTATAGACTTATAGATTTTTTGATCTGATATGTTCTTAAATACTTCACACCACTCCCTTTTTGTTTAAATGGTTTCAGAGAAGTTGGATGTAATTTTTATCTTTGCTCCTTTATAAGTAAGGTGTTCTCCTCCCCCCAGGGCCTCTTTCAGAATTTTTTCTTTGTCTTTGATTTTCTGTAATTTGAATATGATATGCTTAAGTATAATATTTCTTTTAGGCATTTATTTTATTTCATATTCTCTGGCCTTCCTAGATCTGTGCTTTGATGCCTGGTATTAATTTGGGGAAATTTTTGGGTGTTATTGTTTCAAATATTTCTTCTGTTCCTCTCTCTTTTTATTCTCTTCTGGTATTCTTATATGCATATGTTACATCTTTTATAGTTGTCCCGCAAATCTTGCATATTCTATTCTGTTTTTTCAGTATGTTTTTCTCTTTGCCTTTTAGTTTTGGAGGTTTCTATTGATGCACTCTTAAGCTCAGTGATTCTTTCTTCAGCCATGTCCAGTCTACTAATAAGCCTATGAAAGGCATTCTTTATTTCTGTTATGTTGTTTTTCATCTCTTGCATTTCTTTTTGGTTCTTTCTCAAGATTTCCATCTCTGTGCTAATATTGCGCATCTGTTCTTGCATGTTGTCTACTTTATCTTTTGGAGCCCTTAGCATATTAATCATATTGTCTTAAATTTCCAGTCTGGTAATTCCTCTGTCTCTCCAAAC
>RJWJ010021557.1:0-27755 GCA_004363605.1 Indri indri
CTGTTACGAAGCCAGGTCATAGCCTGCAGAATAGGACCTAGGCTCTGCTCCAAGACCGGAAGTACAGAGTCTCTAGAAAGCCAAGCTTACATTAGTAAATGCCAGAATGCCTTCCTGCGCTATCCAGGAAGGTAGACCCTGGCTTGCTGGTGAGCTTGAATATTTTTCAGAGGCAACTCTTCAGTTCTGAGGCTGGGAGCCACAGAATGAGGGAGGAAGAAGTAGCATGTTACTGTCAGCAGTCCACAGGAGTCTACCTAGAGTCCTCCTCTGCTCGGTAAGCTTAATGACTTCAAGTACCCAGAAAGCTCAAGGGTGGTATGTGCACTTTGCTAGGTGTATAATACCTAAGGTCAGTAACGTCGTGGCTCATCAGAATGCATCCCCACTGGAATGTAAGCTCCATGAGAGGAGGAACAATGTCTGTTCAGCTGTATTCCCAGGGCTTAGAACAGCATAGAGCATGTTGTAAGCACCCAATAAATTCTCACTGGATAAGTGTTATTTGGTTTAATCAACATAGAACATATGCTATGTTGTAACAAAGTACAGATTTAGTTTTAGTGGTCATTTTTCACTAAGAGAGGCTGCAAGTACTTTAATAGAATACAACTGTGGCAGCTGTGGAGGGGTGCTGTTTTAATCTCTCTTAGAAAAAGAACTCATTTATCTCCAAAGTCTACAGTTCTAAGTACCTTCAGGTTCTGCCGAAACTTTTCAGCCAGGCCATGCTCTTCCCAAGCAGCCCTTGGACAATGAAAGAGCAGGTCAGGCCATGTCTTCCAAGTGCGACACTCCACTATCAAGCAGTCTTTGCTTCAGAGCTCCCACTAAACCGGCTGAGACTCCGTCAGACACACATCGTGCTTTAAAGCTCTCACTGTCCAAAGCTGCTTCCACCCACTTTCCTTTTTAGATTTCATAACTTCATGTAGTCTGAAGCCTTCACAATTCAATCCTGCTGCTTCTCCATTTTTATCTTTCACAGTTGATCTCTCTTTTACAACCTCTTGTAATCTTAGCTTTGTCTTGACATCTTGTTCCTAAGGACCCAGCTATCAAAGAGGAAGAGCCCAAGCAGAGACTAGCAGTCTCCCCGAGTTGAGACGAATTTGGGCATTCAGGAAGGCAATCTTGGTCAAGCAGTGCAGAGCAGAGTATCAGAAAGGAGAGTGGCATAGCCAGAGAACTACAGAAATTTGCAGATTCCTTCTTGAGTATTCAGCTAAGCACTATGTAAGGAAACAGCCCAAGTTTAGAATAGGAACCACTTGGATGAGAAGGAAGAATCCCTAACAGCTTAAACTGGAATAGAAATCATTCTTCTTCCCATCAGCCAGAGTGAAAAATCTCCTAATACAAGAGTCATCAGGTAGAATAACCAGAAGGATTTTGCCTTAGTAGTGGTACAAAATTTGCTATAAACAAAACGCTGCCCTTATCCTACCTAACAAATTTTTAAAGAAAGACCTGAAATGATCAAACTGTTTCTAAATAACTAAACTGTGACACAGAACAAAGTTCAATAATATTGATAAGAAAACAAAAAGTACCAAATATCTAACAGGGAAAGATTCATAATGTCTGGCATCCATTTAAAAATTACCACACATGCAAAGAGCAGAATTATAACTTATAATTAGGAGAGAAATAAATAAAGCTGATACAGAAATTATATAGATGATAGCATTAACAGACAAGGATGATTAAACGTTAACTGTATTCCGTATGTTCATGAAGCTGGAAGAAACCCAACAAGACACAAATTTGTTAAAAATAAAAGCAATAAAATAAAAGATACACCATGCCAACATTCATTAGTTCTATATTACTATTCTATATTACTAGTTCTATATTACTAGTTCTATATTACTATTAATATTAGACAAAATAGGGTTTTTTAAAAAATTTCCAAATATTATGGGGGTACAAATGTTTTTGGTTACATGTATTGATTTTGTTATGCTTGAGTCAGAGTTATAAGTGTGCCCATCACCCAGAGACTGTTCATTTTACCCAGTAGGTAGGTTTTTGCCCATCCCCTTCTCCCCACTTCCCCCTGCTTGATTTCCATTGAGTTTTACTTGCCCCTGGGCACATGTATGCTCATCAGTTAGTCCAATTTAATAGCGACTACATGTGGTATTTATTTTTCCATTCTTTAGATACTTCACTTAGGATAATGGTTTCCAGTTCCATCCAAATTGTTGGAAAAGGCCTTAATTCATCCTTCTTTGTGGCTGCATAGTATTCCATTGTATATGCGTACCACACTTTGTTAATCTACTCATGAATTGATGGGCACTTGGGTTGATTCCAGATCTTTGCAATTGTGAATTGTTCTATGATAAACATTTGAGTACAGGTGTCTTTTTGATAAAATGACTTATTTTCCTTGGGTAGATATCCAGTAGTGGGATTGCTGGATAGAATGGTTTGCTAGATTTTGTTGAGAATTTTTGCATCTATGTTCATCAGGGATATTGGCTTGTAATTTTATTTTTTTGTAGTCTTCTTATCTGGCTTTGGTATCAGGGTAATGCTTGCCTTAGAAAATGAGTTTAGTCGTGTCCTCTCCTCTTCAGTTTTTTAAAAAAGTTTGAGAAGAACTGTTTGGTGGAATTTGCCACTGAAGCCATCTGGTTCTGGACTTTTCTTTGTTGAGAGATTTTTGCTTACTCATTCAATTGTTTTACATTTACTGGTCTGTAGAGACAAAAAAATGTAAATGCAACAAACAAAACTTATGAGATGCAGCAAAAAAAGCAGTTCCTTTTTCTTCATGATTTAGTTTTGGTACATTGTATGTTTCTAGGAATTTACCCATTTCATCTAGATTACCTAATTTTGCTCATAGTAGTCTCTCATGATCCTTTGTGTTTCTGTGGTATCAGTTAGGTATCCTCTTTTATTTATAATTTTATTTATTTGAGTCTCCTCTATTTTTTTCTTGATTAGTCCAGCGAAAGGTTTGTCAACTTTTCCCTCTTATGATCTATGTTTCTGTGACAATTTTTGACTTAAGGGCTATTTCATCTGATGTAAGTATAGCTACCCCTGCTCTCTTTTGGTTACAAATTGCATGGAATATCTTTTTCCATCCTGTACTTTCAGCCTATGTGTGTTCTCAAAGGAAAAGTGAGTCTCTTGTAGGAAGCATGTAGTTGGAGCCTGCTTTTTATGCATTCAGCCACTTTGTCTTCTGATTGGAGAATTTAATTCACTTACATTTAGAATAATTATTGTTAGGTAAGGATTTACTTACTGTTGTCATTTTACTCGTTGTTTTATTTTGACTGTTTTATACTTCCATTGTTCCTGTCTTCCTCTCTTGCTGTCTTCCTTTGGGACTTGATGATTTTTTTGTAGTGGTATGTTTTGATATCTTTCTTTTTCTCCTTTCTGTATTGACTTATTATTTGTCCTCTGTGGCCACCATGAGGTTTTCAGAAAACAGTATATATTAGGTTGGTGCAAAAGTAATTGCGGTTTTAGCATTGTTGAAATTTGCCGTTTGATATTGGAATACATTCTTAAATAAATGTGGTTATGTTATATATCATTTTAACGCCCATTTCTCACTTTATTTCTTTTGCGAATGACTTATTACTTGCTGTTTATTTGATATGTACTTTAGACTATGGAAATGATGTTAGACAAAAAGCAAATTTGAGTGATTTTCTTATTCCAGTTCAAAATGGGTTGTAAAGCAGCGGAGACAACTGACAACATCAACAACGCATTTGGCCCAGGAACTGCTAATGCATAGTGCAGCAGTGGTTCAGGAAGTTTTGCAAAGAAGACGAAAGCCTTGAAGATAAGGAGCTCAGTGGCCAGCCATCAGAAGTTGACAATGACCAATTGAGAGCAAGCATCGAAGCTGATCCTCTTACAACTACATGAGAAGTTGCCAAAGAACTCAAAGTCTACCATTCTATGGTCATTTGGCATTTGAAGCAAATTGGAAAGGTGAAAAAGCTCGATAAATGGGTGCTTCATGAGCTGACTGAAAATCAAAAAAATTGTCGTTTTGAAATGTCATCTTCTCTTCTTGTATGCAACAAAAATGAACCATTTCTTGATCAGATTGTGATGTGCGATGAAAAGTGGATTGTATGTAAAATCACAAAATAAATGTGGTGGACCAAGTGATGTGGTGGACCAAGAAGAAGCTCCAATGCACTTCCCAAAGCCAAACTTGCACCAAAAAAAGGTCATGGTCACTGTTTGGTGGTCTGCTGCCGGTGTGATCCACTCCAGGTTTCTGAATCCCAGCAATACCATCACACCTGAGAAGTATGCTCAGCAAATCGATGAGATGCACCAAAAACTGCAACGCCTGCAGCCAGCATCAGTCAGCAGAAAGGGCCCAATTCTTCTCCATGACAATGCCTGAGCACAGGTCGCACAACCAACCTTTCAAAAGTTGAATGAATTGGGCTACAAAGTTTTGCCTCATCTGCCATATTCACCTGACCTCTCAGCAACCAACTACCACTTCCTTCAAGCATCTTAACAACTCTTTGCAGGGAAAATGCTTCCACAACCAGCAGGATGCAGAAAATGCTTCCCAAGAGTTCATCGAATCCTGAAGTATGGATTTTTAAGCTACAGGAATAAACAAGCTTATTTCTCATTGGCAAAAATGTGTTGATTGTAATGGTTCCTATTTTGATTAATAACGATGTGTTCGAACCTAGTTATAATGATTTAAAATTTACAGTCCGAACCGCAGTTACTTTTGCGTCAACCTAATAGTTATAACAGCCTATTTTAATGTAAGTTACCTTCAACCACATACAAAAACTCTATGCTTTAGTTTCTCCCCCCTGATTTTATGTTATTGTTGTCACAAATTTATTTTATATATTGTGTATCCATTAACAAATGTCTTTTAACTTTAGTACTAGAGATAAAAGCGATTTCTGCACCACAATTACAGTATTAGACAGTTCTGAATTTTACTACATACTTACCTTTAGCAGTGTTTTATACTTTCATGTGTTTATATGTTACTAGTTAGCATTATTTTATTACAACTTGAAGAACTTTAAGATTTTTTGTAAGGCAGGTCCAGTAGTGATGAAGTCTTTATCTCTCCTGCATTTCTGAAGATCAGATTTGCCAGGTATAGTATTTTTGGTTGGCAGTTTTTTTCTTTCTACACCTTATATATATAATCTCACTATTTCCTGGCTTACAAGCTTTCTGCTGAGAAATCCACTGATAATTTTATAGAGGTTCCCTTATATGTGACAAATTATTTTTCTCTTGAGTCTTTCAAAATTGTCTTAGACTTTTGGAAATTTGATATGTCTCCATGTAATCTTTTCTGAGTAGATCCTATTTCAGGACCTTTGAGCCTAATGAACCAGTATGTCCATATCTCTCCCAAGATTTGGGAGGTTTTCTGTCACTATTTTTTAAAATAACATTTTTACCCCTTTCTTTCTTCTCCTTCTAGAATCCCCATGATGCATACATCAATTTACTTGACGATGCCCTTTAAATACCATAGGCCTTTGTCTTAATTCATTTTGTGTTACCGTAACAGACTATCTCAGATAAGGTAATTTACAATGTGCAGAAATTTACTTGGCCCCTATTCTGGGGGCTGGGAAGTCCAAGGTCTAGGGGTCATATCTTGTGAGGGCCTTTTGCTGCATCATGACACGATGGAAGACATCATATGGGCAAGAGAGAGCAAGAAGTTGAATTTGCAGCCTCGAGCCCTTTTATAATCAGCATTAATTCATTCATAGGGTGGATCTAATAACCTTAAAATCCAAACACCTCCCATTAAGCCTCATCTTCCAACACTGTTGCGTTGAGGGTTAAGTTTCCGACACATGCTTTTGGGGGATACAGTCAAACCACAGCAGCTTTCATAATTCTTTTTCATTCTTTTTTCTCCTCTGACTGGATAATTTCAAATGACCTGTGTTTGAGTTCAGAGATTCTTCTGCTTGGTCAAGTCTGCTGCTGAAACTCTATTGCATTTTTCATTTCATTTGTTGTATTCTTCAGCTCCAAAATTTTTATTTGATTCTTTTTTATAATTTATTTTTCTTTGTTGAATTCTTGTTTTGCTATGTATTGTTTTCCTTATTTTGTTTGTCTATGTTTTGTTGTAGCTCGGTAAATTTCCTTAAAACAATTATTTTGAGTGTTTTATTAGGCAATTTTTAGATTTCCATTTCTTTGGGATTGGTTACTGGAAAATTATTGTGTTTATTTTGTGATTTTATGTCTCTTTTATTTTTAGTGGTCCTTGAATTCTTACATTACTGTCTTCACATTTGAAGAAGTAGTCACCTCCATTCTTTATTGACAAGCTTTGGTTGAGAAAGACCTCCACCAATCTGCCTGATTAGAAATTCTGGAGATCTCTCAGACCTTTTCTATGGATTCACCCACTCTGCTTCTCTTGTTCCTTCTTGGTAGGGGCTATCGTGGGATAGGGAAATATGGAGTACACTGAGGGAGCATGTGGGTCAGCTGGGGGTGTCTGCAGGTGATGTATCCTATAAAGATAAAGGATTTGCCTCTTGGTGGAGTTTGTGAGGTGATTAGAAGAAACCACAGCTCTTTGTTGAGTTCCTCACTCCAGTAGCCCTGAGCATCCCCCCCCTTTTTCCCTGCTCCTAGCTGTCCCCAAACTATCCAGTCACGCTGATCCCCTCAGTGTTCTGGATGGAGTGAGAAAGAAATGGGCCTCCTGTGCAGTGTCTCTCAGAGAAGTGGAAGCTGGGCATTCACTGTGCTCTCACTTTCCCCCATAGGAGAAATTGTGGGCTGAGGAATCTCTCTTGTCATTGAGTTGTGCCACTTTGGGGAAGAGGTAACACAGGAAAAGTGGAACTGTTCTTCTAACCCCCTTCAGTGTGCTTATTCTCACATTTTTTGCTCCAAGGGGATGCTGGATCTTCCCCACTGGACTCCTAGTCTCCACAAAGGTACTCTCATCTGTGGGTGGTTTTCACAGTCAATGTTTCTGTGAGAGGACAAGGGCTAAAAATTCTTATTCAACCATCTTGCTAATGTCACTCTCCCTGTTTGGCAGTTTCTTAAAATGTTAAGCATACACCTACCATATGGCCCAGTCGTTCCACAAAAATTTTTTAAAATTTTAAAAATTAGCCAGGTGTGATAGTGTGCACCTGTTGTCCTCACTACTTGGGAGGCTAAGATGGGAAGATAACTTGAGCCCAAGAGTTCAAGGTTGCAGTGAGTTATGATCATGTAACTGTACTCCAGTCTGGACAACAGAGCAAGACTCCATCACATAAATAAATAAATAAAATACTGCAGTTGTAAATTGTATCTCAATTACACCTCGAATATGTTTTTTTAGAAGAAGTGTGTCACAGTGAGTTTTGATTATCCACATTCATCAAAGAAAGGCATAGTACATTTCAAATACAACCTCAACTAAATTATCATTTTTTTTTTTTTTTGAGACAGAGTCTCACTCTGTTGCCCAGGCTAGAGTGCTGTGGCATCAGCCTAGCTCACAGCAACCTCAAACTCCTGGGCTCAAGCAATCCTTCTGACTGAGCCTCCCGAGTAGCTGGGGCTACAGGCACGTGCCACCGTGCCCAGCTAATTTTTTCTGTTTTTAGTTGTTTGGCTAATTTCTTTCTGTTTATAATAGAGACGGGGTCTCACTCTTGCTCAGGCTGGTCTCGAACTCCTAAGCTCAAGCAATGCTCCCGCCTCGGCCTCCCAGAGTGCTGGGATTACAGGTGTGAGCCACTGCACCCGGCCCTAAATTATCACTTTTTAACTAAAAACTGATTTACTGATGCATAGATTATATTAGATTAGTATTAGATCCATTGCTGCATGAAAGTAAAGGCAAATCAATATTGGCTTAAAAATATAATTTTATTCTCTCATTTTAAATTTCCAGAGGTGGGAAGCACAGGGCTGTATAGCCATTCCACAAAGTTTCAGGATCCAAGCGCTTTGGTGGTATAGTGCCGAGCGAGCATAGCTGCCTTCCAAAGTTTCAAGGATCCAGGACTCTATAACTTTTGTTCCATCATGTGCTGAAATAGCTTGTTAAGAGCTAGCCATCATAAAGTCATTCCAGCAGCAGGAAAGGGAAAGAGACATAGATGAACACGCTTCTCTCTCTTTAAGGGCATTTCCCAGAAGCCACACATGGTACTTTTACCTACTGAATCAGCCCAAACTTAATCATATGGCCACACCCACTCCAGAGAGGCTGAAAAATGTAGTCTTTACTCTAGATGGCCATACAGACAACTAAAAATCTGAAATGGCATTGCCAAGAAAGAGAGGGAGAATAGATATTAGGGGGCTACTAGCAGGCTCAGGTTTCCAGGTCAATAACTGAAAAACTAGACTGTGAAATGGCTCAGTCCCGAGCAAATGAGCATTTTAATTCTGAAAATAAAGATAACCTCTACATGTGGCTCTTGTACACTCACTCTTTATCTCCAATATTCATAAGCAATAATGAAAGGTAGGAAATTAGCTGGGGGTGGTAAGAACATTGAATATTTTTCAAGAGTAACTTTAGTATATTATTATCCTATATAGCTGTCTCTCAATATCCAGAACTAGTATAAAATGGAAATGAATGATTTACTATGCTTTGTGTTATAATAGACTGCTATATGATAATGTATTTGGTGGCTCTTGTTAGTGAAAATGATTCATAAGTCACACATGTTTTTTCTGTTGTATCACTCAAGGATATTCATGGGATAGGACTAAACAATATTAAATGGAGGTACAGACCAACTGTATATTTTTTTGAAAGGGAGTTTTTGTAAACTTCAATGGGCCCCTTTTGACATCCACTCTTCCCTCAATCTCTGAAATGACAGAGATTAATTGTATTCCCACACAGACACTAAGTACCCCCCCCAAAATTGTAATTTTCAGATTTGGGAGTACATGTTTGCTTACTTTCATTGCATTCATTTCCAACTCTGTTGATTTCTGGAAGACACAGGCTGGGATGCTGTGAATACGGAGAGAGAATAGGTCTTTGTTGCTACACAACAAAAGCTTGGGGAGACAAACATTTGAACACCGAACTGAGGTAAAAGTTGGGAGGAGGCAGAGGTGGAGTTACACTTCCCATCCTTCTAATCCTGGCCCCTGAGAAGAAGAGCTTCTGCTTCTAGTAACCAGAAATTTAAGGTTATGAAAACTCAGCAGCATTCCCCAATTGCCTAAATTCCTAAATTCTCTGGCTAAGAGTAGGAAGGGAGAGAAGGAGAGACTATAACATTTTTAACTGTTGCAACAGCCTCCTACATTTTTTCTTCTCTATCCTTCAACCCTTATTACATAACACCATCGATTCCCATCCATTGAATTATTCATTAATTTGATAAAGAACTGAGTGCCTATAGGGTACCAACCAGGGCTTCTCAGGAATTGAGAAGTCCTCATTTCTGAGGACTCTGAGATGTTAAAAAATGAAGAGTGGGACCATCCAGAATTATGGAGTAAGGAGATCAGTGAGGCTGCTCCCAGCAAGGCAGTTTCACTGTTGAAAATATGTATAATTCAATTTTTTAGAGGTTCTAGATCCTAAGGGTATATAGCAAATAGAAAAACATTTATTTAAGAAAATCTACTATACCTCAGTAAGAACAATAAGAGTCTGTGATGTTTGAGCCAAGACCCACTTCATCCCACCCCCAGCCAGTTCCACATTATAAAAGATCCACCCCTGGTGTGTGTAGCCAAGAAGATATGGGAAAAGGGAGGGGGAGTTCCTTCTGTCTATGATTGTGATTTTACCCTGGAAGGAGTAGGCTGCTATTTTTTTTTTTTTTTTTGCCCCCAGATCCGTATTGCAAAAGTTCTATTCCAGATAAAAAAAAAAATGGGGTCTCTTTTCCCCCATACAGACCCTACCTGCAGGGCAGATGCTCCACCTCAAATGTTTGGGGAAAATGATGAGCTCAGTCCTGTCCTAGCTGAGTATGAAAAGAGTGTGACACTGAGGAGCAGCTATCTGAAGGTAGACTGGTCTGGACATCCAGGCTCTCTGATCATGCAAGACGTGGGAAGGTAAATGGTACCCATGGAACAGATTGGTGGCTTCTGTTACCCAGATCTACTCAAGAAAACTCATGAGGGATCTCCAATCCTCCTTCTCCTCATATAACAAAGGAAGGTGCTGAATGAATGATCTTTACATTTCTGTTCGACTGTACAATTTTAATCCTCGAATTTAGTCAGCCATTCCCGGCCCTTGTGCCCCCAAATTATGACACATGTCATCACCTCACCTTGGCTTGTTATGATTTTTCTGGAATCTAAACTATGCTTCCCTAAAATACCGACCCCTCCCCTATTTTGTGTCATTTATGAGACTTTTCCAAGTATAAAAATTCCAATTTGAACTGGCTTAAGTAGGTACATTTATCAACTTATATAATCAAAAAATGCTGAAGTATTTCAAGTTTCACGTATGGGTTAGACGATAAGGTTCCATTTCTCTGCCTTTTTCTCCATTCTGGGCACCTCTCTCTTATCAGCTTTGTCCCTAAGCTCACTTCCCTGCTATAGGTAATATCTATAGTTTCCTGCTTTACATCAATACACTAACCTCACTGGAGATTGGAGAGAATGCAGCATAAATGCCCTGAAATTAAAAAAAAAAAAATGCCTGGGATGTATGCAAATTCAACTGATATCTGGGACCCAACAAAATGATTTAAGTCTGTGTTACCTCGATTAACTAAAATAAAAAGGGAAGTAGGCTGGACCAAGAAGAGCATGTCCATACAGCAGGGACAGGATTAATTCCATTCAAACCCCGTTGCTGTTACCCAATAAAAGATGTGTGGGATGAATACTGGGGAGACAATCACTGTGTCTTCTAAGTAGAAATAGGTCTCTCAAATTGTCGAAACCTTCTGCATCCTTGAATCCTTCAGATGCCACTTCCTATTATGGAGCCCTTCGTCACTCACCATGTAAAGTGTAATGTTCCACACCTTTGTTCCATATTCTTCATGCTGCAATGTATTTTTAGAATATATTTTACCTTCTAGACTAAGCTTCTACAGGACAAAAAACTATGTCCTACTTATCTCAGAATTTTCTATTTCTTCAGCACAGTCTAGCTCTAGCATTGCTTAATAAATGTTTATTTAAGTACATTAGATAATATATTCTAGATAGCTGAGGAATGCAGCCTCTTTTTTTCTTCTATCGGTTCTTAGGAGGCAGAAATCACACCTAGCTTATATAAAGGAATACCAGAAGCACAAAAAGAATAAAGTAGATCTCTAGCAATACTTCTCAACATTTAAAATATTTTAATAGCCTGTTAGTTCTCCTTGGCTTTTATGACTCCTTAAGGTAATGAGTGACAGGATTTTGAATTGCAACCACTTTAATATGGATACTTAATTTTTCCTTCTTTATTGGAATCACTGAACTCATGGAGAGAGTGCCTAAAATGCAAATAAATCACATACCCTCCACCTTTGGAATGACCAAAGGCTATGTCCTTTCTGCCTTCAAGAAAGGGGGAAGGGAATGGGTTTTTGGTTATTAATGATCTCAGCTCTAGTTTTATGGACCACAACAGTCTACACTAAAAGAAAAGACAAAGCTTTTGAGAGAAAAAATAGAGAAGATTTGAGGGGAGGGTCGTTGTATGGGCAAGAAGAAGGCAGGCTCCCAGGGGTCCTTAAGACTGGGGGGAATAAGCCCAGGTGAACTACTTGTCTTGCATTATATTGGCTGCATCAAAATGTTTACATTCAGATAATTTTTCCCGTTTTCTTTTTTAAACACCACATGTTTAGCATGTCTAATCCAGTCCTCAAAATTTTACTCTGCTTGTCTTTATAGCCACGTTTAAGAAGGTTCTCAAAGAGGTCAGTGCAAGAAAGTTCTTATATTAACCCAAGTGCAGGATCCTCTCAGTTTCAAACCCTCCTTTGTGAAAAGCATTCTCTTTGACACTCAACACCTGTCCTTCCTCCCGCGACTGTCTGATAATGTCGCTCACTTTCTCACCTGCTCCCCATCTGTCCCAGCAGTCTGTCCTCAGTGTGAACGTGGAGGCACAAGCACTGCAGAGAGACCCTCCTCCTCTTGCCCTTGGCCGTCAGAACTTCAGGTTCTTTAGCCTTTGGATGCTGGGACTTGTAACAGTGGCTTCCCAGGGCTCTCAGGCCTCCAGCCTCAGACTGAGAATTGCACCATCCAGTTCCTTGGTTCTCTCACCATCTGGCTTTAGACTGAACTATCCTCCTGACTTTTCTCGTTCTTCAGCTTTCTCACGACAGCCTGTCATGAGAGTCCTTACCCTCCATAACCATGTGAGCCAATTCCTCTAACAAATCCCCTCTCATCTATCCATCCATCCATCCATCCATCCACCCATCCATCTATCCTCTTGGTTCTATCTCTCTGATGAACCCTAATACAAGGTCTTATACCTGTACTAACCCTGCCCTGCCTGGCACTGAGCATAAGGGTAGGGCACTGCCTAGGAAGGGCTGGTGAGCACCAAAAGCCAGGTTGAATCCAGCCCTGAACAGCCAACCACCAAACCTTCATACAAGAACATTCTTACAACTACCTACAGGCCTGAGGACAATTTATTGTTCACTCCACACGTCTACCCATCTGTCCTAGTGAATCTGCAATCACCACTCAGAGGGAGCAATGCCCCACTCGCCTGTAAGTCCTAGGTCTGCCCTGCATCTATTAAATGTCATGGGCACATCCCTAAGACGCCCCTGAACAGCTATAAGACCAAAGAGAACATCAAAGAACAGTCCCATATCTGCTCTTGAGGGACTGAGGAAATCAAGTTCAAGACCCAGAACTGAAGCTGGAGTCTGTTATCACTAACACTAATGCACATTTTAGAACATCAAATTGAATATTATCGTATTTATTTCCAGAATTTGAAAAATGAGTGACATGGTCTGAGAAACCTGGAGATCCCTTGAAGCACGGTAAAACTAGACATTGTGGGTTAGCCAACATCAGCTCAGAAATGGGGAGTAGCAGATTGTTCTATAAATAGAAGGCCGTACTTTAGGATTATTCTGTAGGATCAGTAGAAACTAGGTGTATAAAAGTAAACTTTCCTAAATATTTGGGAAGATTTGAAACTGTTCTCAATTTTTTGAACTCTATCTCTTGTTTTTCACTGAAGGACTGTTACCAGTTACCACCCTAAACATAATGACACAACGATGACCAGGAATCACAGAAGATCAGAAAAGGGCAGGTCCTCAAAGACATAGCCCTTAGAACTGCAAAGACTACTCAGCTACCTGGTGGCAATGTAAGAGCAGAACCTAGGTCTACCGAGTCCAGGCCCACTGAGGTTTCCCCACGTCAACTCTCTTCCCTTTGAGTAAGATCTGTCTTCTGCTCCTCCTCTATTACTCATTTCCTATTTTGGGTCCTTACCCTCTGCTCCAACCCATTCCCTACTGTAAACTCCAAAGCCCCTTCAGTTTGAAAGCATTGTAGGGTAAATTAATGGCTTAAAAGTGGCACAGCTCCCTGGCATATCTGCATTATAAAAGCGGAGGCTTTGAGGCAATAATCTATCTCTGAGGTGGACTTTAGAATTTATGGCTCCAGGTTAAGGAATTTTTTTTTTTTTTTTTTGCCTATGTCTTTTTCTAAACCTCCCAAATTATACAGAGTCAATTTAACCATTCACTCTAATGCTGGGACCCAGAGACCTGATTCTTTCCCAGGGATGAGAGATTTTCACTAACATATTCTTTTTGATCTTTCTACCACTCAGGGTCCAGAGGGAGTTAATGCTTCTACTTCTGAGACATAAACTAGCTACTGGATGAACTTGGGGTGCGACTGGGGACCCTAGAACATATGAAATTGACCAGCCTATGGATTTTCAACCAATAAAATGCAGTTTTTAAATATTAAAAAAAGTCTCCTATTTTTTCAGTCAGTCCTCAAATCTTTCACCAGATTTCTAAAAAGTGTAAAAACTAACAAACACTGGATCTGTTCCCTTTTCCTAATTTTTCTTTTGCCATAAAAGTGCTAATGGACAACAAAATGACATCCAAAAGCCCCAAAGGAGTAACAATAGCTTTTCTCTACTGATTGTCTACTACAGCCAAGTGCTGTTTTAGGTGGCTGACATGTAGTGCCTCATCTCATCTTCATGAAAACCCTGTGAGTTACACGAGTTACATGCTATTATTATCCCCAAGTAACTTGTCTACAGTTTCATAGCTAGTGAAGAGCAGAGCTGGAAATTGGGGTGCCCGGCACCTTAACCAGCTATACTACTGCTCCTTATCAGCAAAAGCCCAAAGCCTTCTGGCACCACATGGAAAAAATAATCTGATTAAGTGCAGAATAATATGAAAACTAAACTGCAGCTTTATAGATTTCAAAGTATTTACACTTGCTATATAATTTAACAGTTAGAAATATAGCATAAATGAAATAGATTATCTTAAGTAAGATTGTATATCTTGATAGACTCAGCAAGCATGTGATATATTATCTGAATCCCCGTTGGATCACATATAAAGTGATGATAGTAGTTAGTATCTTAACTTGTGTACAAAGTAATATACATGAAAGTTCTCTATAAACTGTAATAGTGGTCCCTAACCTTTTTGGCACCAGGAACCGGTTTCATGAAAGGTAACTTTTCTAGGGACTGGGGAATGGGGCATGGTTTCAGGATGATTCAAGCACATTACATTTATTGTGCAATCAAACCTCTCTACTAACGATAATCTGTAATTGCAGCCACCCCCCAATGCTAGCATCACTGCTACGGCTCCACCTCGGATCATCAGGCATTAGAGTCTTATAAGGAGCTGCAACCTAGATCCTTGCATGTGCAGTTTATAGTAGGGTTCGTACTCCCATGAGACTCTAATGCCCCCGCTGATCTGACAGGAGGCAGAGCTTATGCTGTGACGCGAGTGATGGGGAGTGGCTGTAAATACAGATGAAGTTTTGCTTGCTCACCACTGCTCACCTCCTGTTGTGTGGCCCAGTTCCTAATAGGCCATGGACCAGTACTGGTCCACAGCTGGGGGTTGGGGACTACAGAACTATAAGACCCCATACAAATCTCAGAAGTAATTATTTTTATCCATATGTATGTTTGGGCTGCAAAATACAAATTTTGTAATTATGGTGATTCCACATATAAGTTAAAGGCTCTTGTATTTAAAATTGCATTGTACGATATAAAGATAAGTTATAAAATTCATGCTAATAATTTAAATTTTAATTTTTGTTTACTTAGAATTTTATTTATTTATTTATTTAGACAGAGTCTCACTTTGTCACTCTGGGTAGAGTGCAGTGGCATAATCACAGCTCATTGCAACCTCAAACACCTGGACTCAAGCAATCCTTCTACCTCAGCCTCCCAAGTAACTAGGACTACAGGTACCCCACAACACCTGGCTAAATTTTCTATTTTTAGTAGAGACTGGTTCTCGCTCTTGCTCAGGCTGTTCTCATACTCCTGAGCTCAAGCAATCCTCCTGCTTTGGCCTGTTAGAGTGCTAGGATTACAGGTATGAGCCACCGTGCCCAGCCAGAATTTTATTTTATTTATATATGTATTTATTATGTTTTAACACATTTAATTTCACTTTTTCGCTATTTTTAAAAGAGTCTCTATGTTTTTCATTTTGCACTGGTGCCACATAAACGAAGTAGCTAGCTGGGGACTCAAGACAGCTTTTCACTAAAGCTCAAAAACATTCTCAGAGGCAAACTATAACATAATTAAACTGATCATGGCTCACACCCTGATAGAGACAGTGATAACAGTGTATTGCCTTATGTTCCCACATACTCCCCACGTAGACATATCTACTGTTAATGTCATTACATCAATACAAGATAATTCTTCCTATGGCTTACTTGAAACATTAGAGATTTAAGAGCATGTACATCAAGATATCCCTTAGAAAAGACAGTGAAACATTACAATCTTTCTACGGTGATTCATTCCTGAGTTTCTATAACTATTTATTTATATTAATATAATTGTGAAAAGTATATCCCTGGAAGTAAGAAAACAAGTTTGCCAAGCTGACAATATACAAATTTATAAATGCTTTTTAACTTGAATTACTTATATTCTTTATTATTCTAAAGCCAATCCAACACTATTCAATGTTTCTGATAATTAAGAGTCTGGTTAAAACAATCACAGGTTGAATGGCATCTGCTGCCATGTTGCTGATGATAAATAGCTGCTCTGTTTCAACTCAGGCTCTATTCTGCCTCCTAATTCTGCAGGCCAGTATAATAGGATCCCTTCTATGTCTCAAGCTTAGTAATACAGCGGCCAGGCTTTGTAATCCCGTCTCTGCTGGCAGGAGAAACCTTTGTAAGACAAGTTTGTTTTAAATCCAATTACATTTTGTTCCTTTGTTAGTACTATGTTTAGCACACGGGTCCCACTTTATGAATTTTGGTTACATAATGGCTGATTAAATCAATGAATAAATGGATGAACAAAGGAATAACGAGTAAGATGGAAGGTTAGGAGAAGCCTCTTGTGGTCTCTAACAGAAATCCTTTTTAAAATGCAAGAGACAATCACACAGAATGTAGGAAGTTATAGGGAAATCTCAATAGGTTCCCACTCCCCCACCCCAGTGGATTCTAGAATTCCCCATGCCAGCAATGTAACACATCCCCTTCCCATTGTAACAGAGAAAATTAATAAGTTTTACTACTATTTCTAAAAGAGATTTAGCAAAGGTAATAAAACCCTTCTGAGAAATTATTTCTGTATGTTTCTATTAAGGAATGAAATACCATATGCACATGCCAAGTCTTTAAGGATCCTTGCCATGTTGCTTTATCTCTTTATGTAAAATGTAAGGGACTTCCCTGGCACAGTCTAGAGGTGTTAAACCTAAGGAGGCTGTGAGTAGATTTCATGGTTTAGCTATAGCCTTTGGCCTCTCAATGCCAAGAAAATTTATAAAAAGTAACTAGACAGCCCTTCCAGTTGTTGAGAACAATAGGATCTCATGTTCCTTATTGTCCCTCTGCCGGCACAGATGCAGGGCCATATGAGTGAGAGATGGCCCACTTCCAGATGGTGCCTGAATGCAATGCAGGTAATGTTACACACTGCACTTCCTAGGGGTGAAACAGCTCAGGAAACTCTGTTGCAGTTTCTAATCCTTTAATGCCCTGAAATAACTGTGTCCTTGCAGTTCTAAGAATAAAATAGGGTATGGCCCTGAGATGAGAGTTACCCCTGATGAGGGGCATAACCCGTAACCATGTACATCTCTCCATGTTAAGGGAGGCTTTTAAGAGTGAGGCCAATAATATACAGAAACAGGCAATTACCAGCAGCAACCATAAAGAGAGAAGTGAAAAGTCTAACATTAACAAGGCATGATGAAGTAAGCAGTGAGCCAAGGTGGAAGGTGCTAGACTTGGGCAAGATAAGCATGGGAGTGAAAGGCGGTAGCACCAGCTTGCAAGGAAAAGTATAGCTTTATAAGTCTCCCATACACTGCAGATGGACTTTAACCATAAAGAAGAACCCTCTCCCCAAAATGGCAGTGCAAGTTTAAGTCACCAAGAAGGGCACAACCAGGTCCTGTGTCCCACCAAGCATCAACCCAGAAAGTGCAACTTCAGTTCTTGTAGAGTGTACTGCTTTCCGTAAGGGCAGATATTATATCTATAATATAAAATAGTTATATTAACTAAGTAACTCTAAGTAATGTTAGCCATGGGAATAGGTATACAAATAATAAAGAATGCAATCTCACCCAGAGTGCCATAGCATAGGTATTTTAAAACTGTTATAAGAGTAGATTTAACTGCACCCTCTATCATTATTTTCATAATTATGTGTGCTATAAAGTGGATAAAACATTTAAGAGAAAATGATCCCTGGGACTTGTAATTTTATTGAAACATTTAAGAAATTTTTGACTAATGTGATCCATATTCAAAGTTTAAGGCAATGTGATTTATTAAGTTATTGAGTTTAAATGTGTTAGATTTAAATAATGTTTAAATATTTTAAAAAGTCTTTAACTGATTTAGTGATAGCAACTATTTTATCCATGCATAAAATTCTGTTGGAATGGCCAGGCATGGTGGCTCACGCCTGTAATCCTAGCACTCTGGGAGGCTGAGGCAAGAGGATTGCCTGAACTCAGGAGTTCGAGACCAGCCTGAGCAAGAGTGAGACCCCCATATCTACTAAAAATAGAAAAATTAGCCTGGCGTGGTGGCCAGTGCCTGTAGTTCCAGCTACTCAGGAGGCTGAGGCAGGAGGATTGCTTGAGCCCAGGAGTTTCAGGTTGCTGTGAACTAGGCTGACCCCATGGCACTTTAGCCTGGGCAACAGAGTGAGACTTTATCTCAAAAAAAAAAAAAAAAAAAATTCTGTTGGATGTTAAATACAATCACTTACATGGAAAAATTAAAAACCGAGTAACTGTTGTATTGTTATATTAATAAAGAATTGAATTTTTAATTTTTATAAAATACACAAAATATAACTGATCATTTCATTTAATTCACTTTTTAAATTTCTTTGATTGTTGGGCACTGTGCTACGAAGCATTGGCTAGAATATGAAAATGACAGACATGATCCTTGTCCTAAGAGAACTTAAATCTAGCAAGGAACAGAAAAAATAACAGGGCATTTGTGTTCGATAAAGAGGTAAGAAGCTGGGAAGCATAGAGCAACTGGTAATTATTTCTGCCTGGGAAAGGCAACTGGAAAAGCAGAGAAGCTAGAAAATTGATTTTGGTGGATACTCAGTCCTAAGTTTCTCAGTACTATACAAACTACCACCTTAAAAAATACTTCTAAAACCAGAACACTTCCAGGAAATCAAAGTTCCCTATGTTCACTATGCTTAATTATGTTCTTACTCTCTTTGTGCATGGCTCTTACCATGAGAGGTATAAGGAAAAACTTCCATAACTGCCAAGGGCTGCTAATTTTAAATAAAAATCAGCCAAATAGCATGAGCCATTCCATTACATTCTAATTGAAAACTGCTTTCTCTTTCTCTCTCTCATCCCTGTGAACCATTCTAGTTTTACTCTGTTATACTTTCTCCTCTCAGACGCCTGTATTGAAAATAGCCTCATACACCCCACCTGCAGGAAAAAGTTCACCTAGCAGGACTGGGGACACTCCTTTAGAAGGGCCTGCCTGCGAGGTTGGCCCTGGGCTGGCATCAGGAACTGTGGCTTTTAGACCGTTCCCAGTGGATCATTCCTGCTCAGCTCTGATCCTCCTCGTTCATTATTTCTCAAACATAACCTGTCCCACTACGCTGTGTGCATCCATCTCTTCCTCTATAGCCACAATTAAATTCCCAGCTTAGGACAGGGTAGTCCTAACTGAAATACTGCATTTTCCTCTTTGAGCTACCTCTTCAAGCACTACACATTTGCAGTCACATTCAAATGCTTCTTTCCCAACACATTGCAGTGACATCCCACTTCAAAGGCAATCTTACATCTATTTAAATGTCAAAATCTAATTGTTGAATTTTTGCTTTAAGGTACTTCCCAATGACTCCCTCACATTTTCACACTTATACTAGCTTCTCCCACATGATTTTTAATATTTCCATTAATATCCCATATACCCACCTAGAATCCTCTCATTCTTTCTTACCTCATACCACCCATTGCATTTTAATTGCACACATATTGCAAATATCTTATTAGCTGAATTTACTTCTCTGCCTGTCATTACCAACTCTTTCTTGTATATTGTCCTGTAATTATTTATTTTTCTGTATTAGCACATTTAAGTCTTCAAATAATGCTCTTTCATTTGACTTCTTCTCTATAGTGCCCAGCACATTACTTCTGTACAAATGGATTATTTCCTACAGTGAATTTAATTTTAAAATTGTAAAGGGTAAGACCAGCAAGGTATCTTAGAAATCATCAAATTCAGGTTTTTCCAAAGTTTTTTTATGGAACACTATTTCTGGGAGTAGTTAGAAGTTGCTATTTTTTAAAAAAAGAAAAGAAAAATAGAGAGTTTTTCAGTGGTCAAATAATTTTTGGCAATACTGGAGAAAACACTATTAGGCAGATTTCTTTACTACAGCAATTCCCAATGAGAATGCGCTTTGTGAATCTCCAAGAAAGGAATGCCATTTGCTAATAGTCCGAGAAACCATACTATGGAAGGAGTTCTTCCCAGGATTAGTGTTTCATGGAACACACTTTGGGGAATGATGATCTAGTCTAAGGCCTCACATACCCTCAGTGAAGTCATTTCTATGTCCCGTGGCTCCCAGGCATCCCTCCTTCCCCCTACATCACACTGCTCCATAATGGTCATAATCAAACAAGGTTCATTGAGAAATGGGAAATCTAAGCATTTCAAAAAGCCCTGGTAAATTTTTGAAGTTTCTTTTTGTCACAACCAATATCTGATCCAAACTCTTGAGCTGTTATAAATTTTAGAGCATGTGTCAGGGGTCCCCAAGATTACCCTCAGACTCAGTCATTTACTGTAAGCATAACAGGACTCAGAAAAGCTGTTATATTCATGGTTGTAGATTATTTCAGCAAACAGATACAGATTAAAAATCAGCAAAGGGAAAGGCATGTGGAGCAATGTCCAGAATAATCCAGGCACAATTTTCCATGTGTCCTCTCCCAGAACGACACACTTAATTTTTCCCACAACAATGTGTGACACATTCTCCCACACTCCCAGGGGGTCACATGGACACATTTAATTCTACCAGCAACAGTGTGTATGAAGGGAATCAGAACATGCCAACCCAAAATGTGACACTTTATAATACTGATTATTTTGAAGGAACTAATTAATTTCCTGCAGGAAGGATTTTCTGACCTCCCGCTTTCAACCTAAAAGAAGAGCATAAATTCCCCATGAGAAATACGGCCTCCCTATACTTTTGTCATCATCAGAGATGGAGAATCAATACCAAGATGAATCTGTACAAACAAACCTACTAAAATAACCCTTAACTTCCATTACCTTCCGCCATATAGTTCCTATTCCCTTTCCCACAATTCACCGCCTCTAGCTCCTTTTTCTTCCTTTTTCCTTGACATATCTCCACCATTTATTGCTCTTTGTTAAAATGGCATATGAGGTCCCAGGCCTATCCATTTCTTTGGATCTTCATTTCTTTTATATATAGGCCTTCATATACACATAAAAATATTAACATCAAATTAAAACCTTCTGCACATCCAAAGAAACTATCACTAGAGTGAATAGACAACTACAGAATGGGAGAAAATATTTGCATGCTATACATCCGATAAAAGGCTGGTAACTAGAATCCATATAGAACTCAGGAAAATCAGCAAGAAAAAATCAAACAACTCCATTAAAAAGTGAGCAAAGGACATGAACAGAAATTTTTCAAAAGAAGATAGACTAATGGCCAACAAACATATGAAAAAATGTTCAACATCTCTAATCATCACAGAAATGCAAATCAAAACCACAATGAGATATTGCTTAACTCCAGTGAGAATGGCTTCTGTCAAAAAGTCACAAAACAATAAATGCTGGCATGGATGCAGACAGATAGGAACATTCATACACTGCTGGTGGGACCGCAAACTAGTACAACCTTTGTGGAAAGTAGCATGGAGATACCTCAAAGAACTAAAAGTAGAACTACCATTTGATCCAGCAATCCCACTACTGGGCATCTACCCAAAGGAAAAAAAGACATTCTGTGAAAAAGACATCTGCACGCAAATGTTTATAGCAGCACGATTCACAAATGCAAAGATATGTAAACAATCCAAGTGCCCATCAATACTTGAGTGGATTAGTAAAATGTGGTATATGTATACCACAGAGTACTACTCAGGCACAAAAAACCATGGTGAACTAATACCTCTCATATTATCCTGGATAGAGCTGGAGCTCATTCTCCTAAGTGTCACAAGAATGGAAAAACAAGCACCACATGTACTCACCATCAAAGTGGTACTAATTGATCAACACTTATGTGTTGGAAGTAACATTCATTGGGTGTCAGGCAGGTGGGAGGGGGTGGAGGGGATGGGTATATTCACACCTATTGGGTGCGGTGCACACTGGGGGATGGGTAGGCTTGTAGCTCTGACTTGGGTGGTGCAAAGGCAATACATGTAACCTGAATGTTTGTACCGCCATAATATTTTGAAATTTAAAAAATGAAAAAAAATATTAACATCAAATGAAATTTGTACACTTCTGTTAATCTGTCTTTCATCAGTTTAACTCTCAGGCCCAGACACAGAATCTAATAGGGTATAGGAAAAAATCTCTCCTCCCCTGTCTATGACAATATTTGTGAAGTATTGTCAACCAAGGACTTGTACCTAAGCCTTGGTGAGCAGGATGTTTATTAGGGGTCAGTCACATAGGCATTCAGCACCTGTGTGGTTGACCTCAGCTACTCAGACTCCAGCCCCTCAGAGCAAAATCAAGTGTTCACCATTAATTATGTTGTTAGCATAAATTACCTGGTCAAGTTGGTGTCACATGGCCCAAGACTCAGAACACAGAAACACTCTTATCTGGCAGAATAGTCCAAGGGCTCAAAGGTCATCTCCCAGATGCTGGCCAGAGGCCAGTCCCAAAGACAAGCATTTCTTTGCATTGTGCAGGGTTTGAGCAACCCACACCTGCTGAGTTAGCCCTTTCCTGCATAAAGTACTTCCCAGCATCTCACCGTCACAATCAGGTAACAACTATGTTCAGGAGGAGAGCATGTTTCTTCTTTATTAGAAATACCCTGAGTAAACAGAGTTATTAACCCAGAACCTTTAGGAATATTTATTATTTAAGATCACTTCAGCTAGCATATTTTTCATTTCCCTATAAATGCTATCTGGGAAAACCAACCAGAGTTTTAAAAGTTAGATGTGTCTTTGTGGGGGCTAGTCGATAACAATTTAAAACAGAATTAGTAGAGTTACTACAAACCAGCCAATCTATGTCCATTCAGCTTATTCAATCCATTCTTTTTGAAGCAGACATGATAACTTTCTAGTATTCTATGGGCAACACTGAAAAGCTTTATAGTATGTGCTAAAGACCCATGACAATCTTAGGAAGAAAGACTTTGTTTTAGGGAAGAATTCCTAACTCTGTAATAAAAGATAAAGAGATTTTCTTTATCCTTTAGTTAGGTATATTGAAATGTTGTAGAAGCTCCTCAGCAAGTTTTAGTAAAACTTAGAAACAAAATATATTTTGGTATGTTTTAAACACTTAATTGGTTGTGAAATTGTCTGCTTAAGATCCTCGCTGTTAGAAAAAAAACAAACAGTATAGAAAAACCAATTTTTCCCCCTTCTCTACTCTCACACAACCACAGTACTTCATTTCTGACACCAGATGTGAGAGTATTTTCTCTCACCAAGCAATTCTCCAATACCAGTTGGGTATCCTTAATTCAATTCATTTCTGACACTAACCAGTGTTAGCACAGACCCCACAGATTAAGGGCACAGTCCCACAAGACTATCCTTTGCTTCAGATGCCAACAGTAAACAGTAGGTTCCCAGGTTACCCACAACTTGCTTGACTTGGTTACAAATTGGAGGTTCCCACGAGCCCCTACTCATATTCAATAATTTGCTAGAGTGGCTCACAGAACACAGGAAAATAGTGTAAGTACTATTTCTGATTTTTTATAAAGGATACAAATTAATAGCCAGATGAAGAGATGCCCAGTGCAAGATTTGGAAGGGTCCCGAGTGCAGGGGCTTCTGTCCCCATGGAGTCGGGGAGGGCCATGCTCCCAGCATATGAATGGGTTTTTGCTCACCCACCTAGAAGCTCTCCGAACCCCTTTTCCTTCTGTGGTATTGCTGGAGGGTTCTCAGGAAGTTCCATCATAGGGGTCCTTTTGAACAGCCCAGTAACTTTGATTAGTGCTCTTGGTTTCCCTCATGTCTTCCTCCCTCAATAACTCCTTGATCAGCTAAATGAGCACAGATGTGTGTATCTGGTGAGGTTAGGGCACTTTCAATCTTGAGATCTGGCCACTATGATTTTTCTGCAGTAAAAAATTCCTTGTACTTTCAAGACTTTTGATCTACATGGTAGATGAAAATACTGAAGCCCCAGAAAATGAGATCAACCTGTCAAAGACGTCAGGAAATGAAGCCCTTTACACGCAGCTGTATCTGCATAGCTGCTTTGACCTGGATGTGCTGCTCCAGTCTTCAGCAATCCACTGGGTTTTTGGCTTTAGCTGGAGGTGACCATACATGAGCAAACCTCAGCTCACTGTAAATCACTTCTACAGGACAGTTCTCCAAGTGGCTTTGGACCAAGCCAGTTCTCCCCCCATTCTCATTTGTAATTCTCAAGAATAACTACGGAATGTGACAGGAATGCACCATCCTGAGATGGAGGGGACTGGCTGGAGCAGTCAGACTCTGTTCCATCCCCAAACTGCCCCCAGGACAGGACATCCTTCAAACTTTAGCCCAGTATGTCACATGGCCCTGGAGTATAAAACATTGGACAAGCTACTTTCTGTGTCCCTCAGCTGTGGTACAAGTGTCAGGATACTCCATCCACCCCAGGCAGCTTTCCTGAGCCTTGGGAAACCAGCTTGCCATTAATCCTAGGCTTCTGTTGTCCCTTGCTGCCTGTCTGTAAGCAATAAACCCACTTCACGTAACTTGTTGTGTGCGTGGATGTTCTGTCTCACTGGACTCAGCCAAGTTGGTACCCGGCGCACGGTGCACCTGCTTCACAGCTTCCTTCTTTCCTTTCTTTTCCACTCCTCCTGTGTCACCAGCACAGGTCAACTAAAAGTCCAAAGACATAGTTATTCCTTATATGCAAAACGATTACTCTGTAAGCATTCTTACAATGTGACTCCTATGTTATCATATTAACTATTACTATGACAATAATCACTGTTACTTGTTTATCCCTGATACCTCACAATGAGAGCTCGTGACCTAATGTGTCAAGGAAAGAAATGCCATACGGTTAGTGAGTGAGGATTCCTTCACATTACTGAAGATCTTCGATGGAGCTTCTGCAGGCAAAGGTGTGAGACTATCAAGACTGCCTGTTCCTGGTGCGCTTTCCGGTTCAGTTTGGTTTAATGAGCATTTTTGTAAGCATCTTAGATATACACAGATGAAAAAGACATGGCCTTTGCCCCTGAGGACTTTGAGTTAAGTGAGAGCAACTGAAATATAAAAAAGTATTTGAAGATAGTGTGGTAAGTGCTAACCACATGCAAATTTCCTGTGAAGCTCGCACTTCCGCTGGACCTTCTGAGGGAGAAAGTAATGTGTCCGCGTGATCATATGCTCTTGTAAACTATAAAATTAAGATATGTGTATACACTTTTGCTTAAAAATGGCACCTGAACTTTATAAACTCCAGGGCCCACATTGTTATAGATCTGCTCTGGTGCTGCCCTAGTTGTATTTATTGGGTACAATGTGTTTTAACTAGTGAGGACTTAATACACTCTCACAGCTCTTCCTTACTAAGCACAACACAGAGAGCTGGCAACACAAATAATAAGGCCACACCCTTAAGATGCTGCTATTATCAGCAAAGACTTCAACAACTAAAGAATTATTCTCTATGTGAAATCAAAGCAGAATTCAAGGAAATAGTCAAAGTGCAATCGTCCATCATTGAAGCTACTGTAAGGATTGGCCATCTTCCAAAGGCTCTAAACATCACTAGTAAGCAGCTTTTGCACAGAGATGTGTGTAAAATGCTAGCTTTTTGAAGTGGAAATTTTTTTATGAAAAATGAGGCAAAGCAATTTATATTAATAGTAGTAACTTTGGTGTTACGAAATTAGGAATCAATAAGCCTTGAGAACTCCTATTTATATAAGGTATGTAGATAGATAGCTAAATATAAAGAGAGAATTTATATATGTATATATTGTACATGCTTATGCATGTACGTGTGGGTTTAATTATGTCAACCCAAACTCCGAGTGTGCAGATGACTTCACCTGACACCTATGGTACAGAGCTAAAGACTGAAACATTCATTCTCTCTTTGTCACCATCCTTAAAATCTTTACTATGAAACATAGCTTGAGAACAAAATTAGGTATAATTAAGTTGATACTTGTAAGTTGAATGGAAAAGAAAAGTAGCAACAGCTATTGTAGGGCAATTGCTAACATCTTCGGTTTCCAGTTCCCAAAGAGCATGGCCTTTTCTCCAAGGCTACAGTAAAGCTTTAGAGTTACTTCAGGAAACAGTAAGGCTTCCACCTAGTGTTCACAGGAAATTAGGCCGTTTGGAGAGCAACTGGGGTATTTCTTTCAGAAGGTGAATGAGCATCCATTATCTTTGTTGCTTCTAAAATGGGGGGAGCTGTTATCTCCAGTACTGTTCCCCACCATTCTTCCTCCATGTCTCCTTCCTTTTCCTATTTTCTTTCTTTTTTTTTTTTTTTCATCTTTTTTAGGATCTCTCATATTTTTCCAGTTTTAAGAAAACTGGTTTGTATAGCTTTTGGCATTTTTTTATTTATCCAGAAAAACAGTGAGAATCTTATATTAGTTTTTTATTTTAGTTTTTTTTTTTAGTTTTTGTTACTTGTTTTACTCATTAAAAAAATTAAAACTTCTTCTTTTGCTAGATACTGGTGAGAGATACAAAGCTGAGGAAGACCTTTCTTTGGATTTGGAGTGTGTTCTGTATCCACTTCCCACATGGTCCTGTCTGTACTGTAAAATGGCTCTTGTGTGCTTGTCCGATCTTTACCATGCAGGCCGCAAGCTCCTTTAAGGTCACTATGTCTGACTGTATCTTCCAAAGTCCTTTGCAGGCAGAGAGTTTTTCTCATAGGAAGCATGCTCAGAAAGTATTTGGTAGGGAGAGGGACTAATTTCTATGAGCCCTCACTCTGGTTAAGTGCATTCAACAAGACTATTTCCTTGCTTGGAGTACAATTGTGGTCTATTAGTTATGTTCAAGTTTGGAAAAATTACCTAGTTAGAAAATCAATTCTAGGCTCTAACTAGCTACGTGATCTTAGGCAACTTAACCTCTCTGAAGATCAGCCTCCTCATATGCAAAATGAAGATAATATTTCTACTTCATAGAAGTAAATGTTGTAAAAAACACATGTGAGGTAATTTATGTAATGCATAGCATCCTTCACATAATAAATATTCAAACAATGCTGCTATAACTATGAGGAAATCTTACACCTGATTTATACCCAGTTTTTTCCCCCTCTTTTCCATTGAAGGCTCAGTAGACGATTTTACAGTAAAGTTAGATTATTGACAGAGAAGTTAAGTGAACAAAGAGTGTTGTAAGGCTATTAACTGAAAGTATCACCTACTCCAGCATTTTAGAGAGATAGCACGGTGATTCGTTGGTGGCATGAAGCATGTACTTGACAGTTAAACCAAGTTCCAAGTTCAACTTCTAGCACCCTTTAGTTCTGTGACCCAACTCTACCTAATTGAACCACTCACATTAAAATTTCCACATCTCTAAAATGATGATAATAATGACACCCCCATAGTGCCATTGTGATGATTAGATTCAATAATGTATGTAAAAAACAGGTACTCAGTAAATTTCAGGATTTCCTTTGCTAAGAGCAGCAAAACATAAAGATTTACTATTAAACAGGTGCTATATCATGAAAAGATTGCATACCTATTCCTGTTTCTAATATTTAATTAAATTCTACAAAGACACAAAATATAAACAAATATAACCAAGAAGCTTTGAAATGAGATA
>RJWJ010021558.1:0-27753 GCA_004363605.1 Indri indri
GTCTCAAGCACCCAGATCCCTTCTCGCCGTCCCCTCCCGGCCCCGTCTGCCTCTCTCTGCGGCTTCCCTCCTGTCTGTCCCCTTGCCAGCTTTCTGAGTCCCCTCACTCCCTCCCGGTCTCCCCCCGGCCTGCGGCGGCTCCCTGTCCGCACGCCCGGCCGTACCTGCGCGGGTGGGAGAACTCCATAGTGGGCAGGTAGTTCATGACCGCGATGTAGATGAAACTCCGGGCGTTGTCCACCACGTTGAGCAGAGCCTTCAGGTCTTGGGTGCGGCCACTTGGACACAGGGGTGGGGGTGCACTCTGGAGGTGAGGGGACAGTCAAGATGTGTGCTCTGCCGGGGCATCGTCACAGTGGACCCCCACGAACGGACAGCTCTCCGCGAGCCACGTCCTGTGGATCTCACTGGATCCTCAGCCTCCACAAAGTCACAAATCACACCTTTGTGCCATTGCCCTCCACCATGGCTCTGGGGAGCTGGCCAGGTGATTTGCTCCAGGGCACCTAGAGGGACCCGGGTGGCCCACCCCAAGCAGTGAAAATACTAACAGCTAAAAATGTGCTCTCTGGAGTGCTCAAAATCTGCCACGGGCAAGAGCCAGGGATGTCTGAGACGGTGGCCACTCGCTGCCATCTCGTGTGTCCTGAGCACTTGGAATGGGGCTAGTGTGACTGAGGAACTACACTGTTAATCACATTTCATTTTAATTAATGTAAATGGAAAGAGCCGCCAGTGGCCACGCTGGACAACAGAGAGCTACACCAAGGGCTCGGTGTGCGTGAACTCAGTGGTACCTCAACTAGCAGCCCTAGAGGTTGGAAATATTATGACACCCATCTTCTAGATGACACCGAGGCCTAGGGAGGCTGGGACATAGCCTAGGTCCCTGATCAAGCAGAGTGAGCAGGGGTGAGGGCCAGTGGTGAGGACGCCCCCCTCCCCAACAATCACCAGGCACGGCCAGATGGAGGCCAGAGTGACGGCATGGGGACAGGGACATGGCGGGCCCCACTTGCCCCAGACTCACTGCCAGGTAGGCGAGAGCAGGGGTTCCATTGAGGCAGATCTCCATTGGTGTCTCTTGATTGTAGCGGGTGTCATAGGGCCGGGGCCAGGTTGACGGGATGGAGCTGCCCGCCTGGCCCAGGAACCAGTAGGCCTCAAAGATCTTGGTCAGGTCTCGAGCCAGGCAGCTGCAGTTGTACATGACCACGCCCAGCTCCTTGACCTGTGGGAGGACCGTGCTGAGCCTGGGAGAGCAGCCTGGGGCCCGCAGGTGCCATGGACACTCCCAGCCCAGCCTCTCCGCGCCTTGGTCTACCACCCCTCTCTGTCCCTCACCCCCACCTCCACTCCCCTGATAGCTAAAGTTCTGGAACGGATATGAACTTAAGTTTTGGTGAAAATCATTCAGTTATTCGAAAGCTCCAGGTTTCCTGAACCTGTTGCTTTTACCTTCCACCAAGGCAGCTCCTGCTCATTCTTACGTGTAGGTTGGCCTGTTTCCTCCCCCAGGAAGCCTCCCTTGACTGCCCAGACAGTGCCAGGCAGTCCCCTGGGTTCTCGCAGTCTCTTGGGCCTCCCTGATCATTCTCTCTGGTAACAAACCTGTCTCCCCATTGGGCCCGGAGGACAGGAACCAGAGATGTCTAAGTCACAACTTATCTTCAGCACCTCCCCGCATAACTGGAGAGATTAGCGCTTTAGGGAAATAATTGTTGAGGAAACGAATGAGTTAATGTCCCGTCCTCTCTTACTGTCACATCACTGCCTAAGCTGTTCCCTCTCCCCTGCCTTGTGTTAAATCCTTCCCTACCTGTCCCTCAGGCATCGGGTTAGCTATGACCTTCCTCGACACCCCAGGTTGGGTCAGACGCCTCCTCTGGGCTTCTGCAGCCCTCTTTCCCCCATCCTGGCCCTGACCCTGGCCCTGACCCCTCTGGGCTGTCACTGCCTGGTGCCAGGGCAGTCTCTGCATTACACTGAGAGTTCCATGAAGTCCTTCTGTTACCAATATCATCCAGGACAGGGCTGGGCTTAGAGTCAGCACTCAGGGAATATATAATGAAGGCCAAATGGGTGGACATCGAATACCCCATAGAGGGGCTGGCAGTTGCCATGAGGGGTTAGAGGGAGGCCCAGGTTTCCATGAGCGGGGGCGGGCAGTGGAAGCCTAGACTGGGGGATGTTTCAGGAGGCCTGGTGGGAAGCAGGAAGGAAGCCGTTGCAGAGAACAGGTAGAGAGGACTCCGGACTGAAGAGGGGTGCAGTTGGAGGCTGGGTGCCCAGTGGGGCAAGGAGTGGCCTGGACGGGAAGGTAGACAGGGTGCAGACAGACCTGGGTCAGTGAGCGCCAGTCCATGTTGGCACTGCCCAGGTAGAAGTGGGTCTGGTCCACCACCCAGAACTTGGTGTGCAGGACACCATGGGTCAGCTTCTGCATGTCCACCATGCGGACCTGGGCACCTGTGACGGACAGGGGTGGTGGTCAGGGGCCGGCTTGGGCAGCCCCAGGCCGCCCCCAGCTGGCCCCCAGCTCACCGCTCTGCAGCAGGGCCTGCAGGTCTGCCTGTGGCTGGGGCCCGCTGGGCTTGCTCACGGTGATGCGGACCTTCACGCCCCTTGGTGCCAGGCTCTGGAGCTGCCGGAGGACCTCCTCGCCCTGCGGGGAGGGGAGCGCTTCAGAGGGGCTGGGCCAGCCAGCTCTCCAACCTCGAGAGGCACGCCCAGTGGGGCTATTTCGAGATGTGATTAGGAGCAAACAGGCTTCCCATTAGCCTTTCTAGATTAAAGCCTTTACAAAGTAAACTATCAAAACCCTTCTTTATCTGTTTTAATGATCAGCTGCTGTGAGAACCCTCCCAGGCCTCCCTGCCCCTCCTGGGACCTCCCAGATCCAGCACTCAGAGCAGCGATGCAGGAACCTCCAGGCATCTCTCCTAGGATGTTGGGGGTCAGGCTCTGGCTGGGGGTCCGGGAAGGTATGGGGTGAGGCATAGTGATGCCAATAACAGTGACAGTCAAAGATTGTCTGGTACCTACTGTGTGCCAGGCCCTGTTCTAGGCCCCTTCATGTCTGAACCCACTGAATTCTCACAACCCTCTGAGTCAGGTCTAATTATAATCCCCATGATGCAGATGAGGAAACTGAGGGTTAGAGAACTCAGTAGTGCACTGGGATTCGAACCCAGACCATCTGCCTCCTACATCTGTGCTTTGAAGCGCTTCAGTGGAAGCCAGCAGGGAGTGGGAGCTCATGGTTTTCAACTTTTTTATTATTATTTTTTAAAGAACAGGGTCTCACTATGTTGCCCAGGCTGGAATGCAATGGTTATTCACAGGTGTGATCATAGCTCACTGCAGCCTCAAACTCCTGGGCTCAAGCAATCCTCCTGCCTCAGCCTCCTGAGCAGCTGGGACTACAGGCACGTGCCACTATGCCCGGCTTTGGTTTTTAACTTTCATAATTTTTTTTTTTTTTAATGGCAGTACTTAAGGAGCCCTGTAATTTTAGTAGGTTTTAAGCCCACTTCTCATAAAAAAGAGGCAGCTGGGAGAAGACAACAGAAGGAACACATCGATCATCTTTTTCAATGGAAGGGGTTATTCACCTAAGCTGTTCCTTTTCAAATCGTGAAGCTTTTACGTTTCTTCAGTTTGTCTCAGACCATAACAAGAATATAGTAATGACAAACACAAAGGGCTGACTGTGCCAGGCGCTGTGCTACGATTTGCATGGATTAGCTAATTTCATCCTCACAAGAGCCCTAAGAAGTGGGTGCTATATATTGACCCCATTTTACAGATAAAGAAACTGAAGCCCAAGGTTTCACGGCCGGGAGTCGCGCAGTTGGAAGGTGGCAGCCTGGCCTGATGCTGGGCTCTTACTTGCTCTGCTCTTGCATTTCTTTGTGTGGCAGGGTCATGGCAGTGTGTGGCTGAGCGACATCTGCCAGTCTAATCCCTTGTAACCAAACCTGCACCCTGACATTCAGAGGCCTCCAGATGACCATGACAAATGCCCCCAGTCCAGAGGGCCATGTGAAGACAGCTGCTTCCAAACACCTGTGTCCAATCCGCTGTATGAGACATGCCCACCGGTCTCCTGGGCTGCAGGGGAAACCCTTTCATCCCCCGACTCCGCCCATCCCTCTCCCGGCTGTCCATTAGGGCCAAAGCTGCCAGGTACCTGCTGGGCAGAGGACTCCTGCGTGTGGGTGTCATTGTTGGTGAGCGTCCAGTAGAAAGAGGCGATGTCCAGGCTGCTATGGGCACCGGCGAGCAGCCCCAGCCACGCCTGGCTGGTGGAGGGGTTGCCCGTGGAGGCATTGGGGAAGTCCAGGCCCTCAGGAATGCTCTCCACCAGCACTGCTCTGCGGTGGGGTGGGGGAAGGACAGTATCAGCCATGGGGTGCTGGAGATCACTGGCTGGGAGGGGAGTGCTCACCTGTCTGCCCACAGGTGTGGATGGAAGACTGTGTGTATTCGTGTGTGTGTCTATACTCACGATTCTCTGTCTGCATTTGCCTGTCTAGAGATGTGGAAGATGGGTCTTTTATTTGCATGTCTGTGTGTGTCTGCCTGCAGATGTGGATGGAAGATGCTGCGTGTATCTGTCTGTTCACAGACCTGGATAGAAGATGACGCTGTGGCTGCCATGGCAACAGTGTATGTCAGGGGGAGGGGGGTGGGCATGCACTTGGGAATCTGCAGCCTCCTCACTCGTCACAAGCACTGGGTGCGGCTAATCGCAGGCCCTGATCAGTGTGTCTAAGTGTCCCTGGCCTGGCAGAGCCCCTCCCCCACACACCTGCACCTCCCCCCCACTTACTCGCAGGGGTCATAGCAGGGGGCTGGGCGCTGGTTGGGCCCAAAGAGATGTAAGTCACCGTATTCCCATAGAAACAGCTGAGTCATCAGGGCACCGAAGCCCACGACTGCCAGGATGAGGACCAGCAGGACCCAGCGGGCTTTCTGTGGGGAGGAGGAGGTGGTCAGCCAGCCCAAGGGGGTGCAGCCCGGCCTGTCCCTGAGACAGATGAAGGGTGGCAGAGGGCTCCTACCTTCTCTGCAGCCTTCCACGCCTCAATCTCATTCATGGGCAGCTCGTTGGAGGGCTCCTCAGCAGGCACCTTCAGCTGGGGGATGGGGATGGTGGGGGGGGGTGACAGGGTGGCTTGGCGGGTCCCTGGCCCTCCACTTCACCCAGCCCCTCCCCACTCAGCTTCCCATCCACCTACCTCCTGGTACATCAGTTTGGGCTTCATCTTGCCTGGCAGCTGGGGCATACGCAGAGCCCAGGCGGGAAGGTGGGTGTGTCAGGGTCTCCAAACTGGGGGAACAAAAGCAGGCACTGTATGGGGTGTTCTAGGCTTTCGCGGGCATCACAGAAGGCAGATCAGTCTTGGGGCTATGGGATCCACTAGGTCTCCTTGCTCATGATCACGGGGGCCACTGGCATAGTGCCCACGAACCCAAAAGGAGGAAGATGGTCGCTGGTCAGCAGGGATTTCGAAATCCCTCGAGGTCCAACGCCTGTGCTTGCTTCGCATCGCTCTGCAGTGTGCACCCTGCCCCCCTTAGCACCCACGCTGTTTCCCTTTAGCACCCTTCCCTATCCCTGTTCCAGCCCTAATCTAGAATATTCCCCAAAAGACATCCCTGGATGGGGTCGGCGCGGCCCCAGTTCTTTGCACCTAATCTCGGTCTTGGGGCTACTCAGGGGGTATTTTCCAGGTGGCTCCTCTGCCCTCACCCTCAGGTACCCCCCACGCCAGACAGCTCTGCCCAGGACCACCGGGGCCTCCCCGCCGCCCCTCAGCCCATCCCCCCGCCGTCCTCCTCCCTACCCCTTAGGGGCCTCGGCCTTACTCGGCAGGCGGCTGCTTCTACCTCTGCGGGGCCCCAGCTTCTGCCCCGACAGGCTGAACACCGGCTGGAGGCGGGAGGGGCGGGGCCTGAGGGGACTCCGCCCACTGCAGCGGGGAGTCTGCGCAGTGCGCGCGTCAGCCTGGGCTCACCGCAGCGAGAAGGGGGGCCGAGGCCCCCAGATACGGTCCCGCCAACCTGGCCGGGGTGGTGGGGGGGAGTACATGGCAGGGGGATGGGATTTGCCACCCTCCACCCGAGAATCCCCGTGTGAGGCAGGGACGCCACAGATAAAGAGAAGAAGGAGCCCCACGTCTTTTCTTGTCTACAAACCTGTGAATTTTTGTCCCACGGGCATGCATTACCTAGTCAAAAATAAATACATAAATAAGATTAATAAAACGCTTATAAACTAACATGGAGAGATTAAGGTTGAATAACAGGAATAAGAGTTGTGGCAATAAATTCAGAAGACAAAGCTCATGGTACGGGATGGAAGAAAAGGGCAGGGGAGATGGTGGATTTTCTGCTGGAGTCTGTTTGGATTTCAGTATTTGATTTTGGTCTTAAAAAAGCCAACTGATATTTTGATAGGGATTTAAAAAAATTCTTTTTTTTTCCGATCCAGGCTTCTGGATCGCACCCATCTCATATCTCCCAAGCAATATTTAAAGTCGGGGCTGAAGAAATAAATTGGAGAGCCCCTTCTTCCCCGTCATCTCCCCACTCCTCTCTTCATTGCAAGAGGGTGGCATCCTTCTCAATGAAGCGGACAGAACACCCTCTCCCCCGAACCCCCCCAAACACACAGGGCAGGAAGTCAACATATAACTGCAGACGAAGAATGTTATTGGGAGAAGCAACAGGTTAGATGTGGTTGCCTTCAATGAGTGGGATTTGTGGGTGCAACGGGATTGCGTTTTATGGTAAACCTATTTTCTTTTTTTAAAACATTGTGAAATATAAGCTACTTACAAAGAAGTATAGAAAACATCTCCATGCAGATTAAGAAATAATTATAAAGCAAACACAGGCGTCACCAGTTTTGTCACTGTTTTAAAAATCAGGGGCATGCATTCCTGTGATTTAAAAAAATAACAATAAAAAGAAAAGAAGATTCTCGAAGGGAGCTAGGTTCTCCCCTTACTGCATGATCCAGTCCAGATCTGATGGGATAACTTGGAAACCCCTCCCCACCAAGGTCCAATCCTGGATTGGAGAGGGCAGGGCATGGTAAATCCAGTCCTCTCCTTCCTGGGAGGCAAACAGGGATGGGTTAAAATGGATCCAGCAGGGAACAGCAACAGCTCAAGGTTATTTGAAACTGCAGAGGTCACCAGGAGAAGCAGATACCACCAGTCTTGGAGGTGGTTGACCGCAGGATTGTGGGTGGGGGACGAAAGCAGGAGGGCGGGAATGGGTTTCGCCTTTCCGTTTTCTTTGAAGGCCTTGGTGACCAACGTTTTATTGAAGAATATGGGGTTGGAATAGCAGGCAATGTAACATGAGGGAAGCCAAGATGAATTAAAACAAAACTGAGGGAGAGGCGCAGTGTGGAGATCTGAGGTGACGGCAGTGAGAGAGCCTCCGGGCTGGAGAACTGGAATGGCCACCAATAAACCAAAAACAGGAAGAAGATAGACAGACTTCATTCAAACTGTTAGTGACTGTCTGGCTTTGAAATTGTGCAGTGATTCCAGGTCTTTAATGATGGGTTTAATTTTTTTATTTGTATAAATTTAAGGGGTACAAGGACAGTTTTGTGTGTGTGCGTGTGTGTGTGTGTGTGTGTGTGTGTATGGGGGGAGGAAGAAAGAGAGAGAGAGAGAGAGAGAGAGTGTGTGTGGTCTGGGCTTTTAATGTAACCATCACCCGAATAATGTACATTGTACCCATTAACTAATTCCTAATCCCTTGCCCCCTTTAACTTTTGACATATTTTTAACAAAGCAATACACATAAAGCTTTTCAAAGGAAAACTAGCATGGAGAGGCAGTTTGGATTGGATTAGACTGACAAGACAGTTAATACAGTAGGTGCTGGAGCCAGATACCCGAGTTTGAATCTGAGCTTTAGCACTTATGCGACTGACCTTGGAGAAGTGACAATACCTCTGTGCCTTTGTTTCCCCATCTGAGAAATGGGCATGGTAACAACAACATCTACTTTTCATAAGGCTGTTCATTAAATTTACACTATTTTTTTTTTTTTTTGAGACAGAGTCTCACTCTGTTGCCCGGGCTGGAGTGCCGTGGCGTCAGCCTTGCTCACAGCAACCTCAAACTCCTGGGCTCAAGCGATCTTCCTGCCTCAGCCTCCCGAGTAGCTGGGACTACAGGCATGTGCCACCATGCCCGGCTAATTTTATATATATATATATATATTTTTTTTTTTAGTTGTCCAGATCATTTCTTTCTATTTTTTAGTAGAGACGAGGTCTTGCTCTTGCTCACGCTGGTCTCGAACTCCTGACCTTGAGAGATCCACCCGCCTCGGCCTCCCAGAGTGCTAGGATTACAGGCATGAGCCACCGCGCCCGGCCTAAATTTACACTGTTTATTTAGTACCTACTGTGCACTATTGTTTTAGGCACTGGGGATACAGCTGTGAACAAAACAGACATGAGGGAAGATGGATAATAAACAAGATTATAAGTAAATTATATGTTGAGAGGTAATAAGTGCTATAGAGGATCAGAGAAATGGGATGGTTTGCGATTTTAAATAAGGAGGTCAGAGAAGGCCTCACTGAGAAGGGGATACTCAAGGAAAAACTTCAAGGAGGGGAGGGAGGGAAGTACCTGGACTTGGTGGGGGCCGGGGCGGGGGGCAAACAGCCAGTGCCAAGGCCCTGAGGCAGCAGTGAGCCTGGTGTAGACGGGGAAGGGCCAGGAGGCCAGTGTGTCTGCAGTGGAGTGGGCTGGAGGGAAAGGGGGAGGAGACATGTCACAGAGGTGGCAGGATCAGATCCTGCAGGGCTGCCTGGACAGTGGTGAGTAGGACAGCGTCACCCATGGGTTCACAGCAGAGGAAGGATGATGTAATCTGCCTTGGGTTTTGTAGTGGGTTGAATGGTGGCCTCATGAAAGATATGTCTGATGTGGGCATAAGCCCTGGAACTTGAGTATATGACCTTATTTGGAAAAAGAATCTTTGCAGAGTAATTCAATTTAGGATCCTGAGATGAGATCATCCTGGATTACCTGGGTGGGCCCTAAATCCAATGACAAACGTCCTTCTAAGAGACAGAAGACACAGAGAAGGCCCCATGGACCAGAGAGGCAGAGATGGGAGTGAGGTGGCCACAAGCCCAGGAATGCCTGCAGCCACCAGAAGAGGGGGGAGGCTAGGAACGGAATCACCCCTAAAACCTCTGGAGGGAGCGTGGTCCTGCTAACACCTTGAATTTGGACGTCTGGTCTCCCAAACCGTGAGAATACATTTCTGTTGTTTTAAGCCAAGTTTGAGGAAATCTGTTACAGCAGCCGTAGGAAACCAATCCGGGACTGTGTGGGGAACAGACTGGGGCAGGGGCAGGGATCCCAGGCAGGAGGCTGCTGGGAGCATCCAGGCAGGAGCAGGGGACCAGGACGCAGGCAGCCACCAGAGTGCGCGCAGACACGGGGTGAAGAATGGGCCGGTTCTGGATGCATTTGGAAGGCGCGGCAGGTGGGATTTCCACATTGGATGGGGGTTCCGGAGCAAGAAAGGAGTGAAGGATGACTCCGAGGGTCTCAGCTTGAGCGACTGCAAGCGTGGCGGTGCCAGTAGCTCATTTGGGGAAGACAGAAAGGAGTGAGTCTGAGGAAAAGACCAGGGGTTTGGTTTTGAATGTGTCAGATTCGAGATGAAAGACTTCTCCAAACTGAAGAACACACACACTGCACTGCACAGCTGCTGACGTGCCAGAGGATCTCAGGAAACATGAGTAATTGTCAAGGCTCCTAAGAGCTCGCACCTCCAAAGGCAAGAGGGTTGCTTTTCACGGCAGGCCTTTACTATTTAATTTTTTAAAATGTACATAGCACTTCCATGGAAATTAAATTATGGCGAGGCTCAATCTCCTAGCTGGGATGTCCCTTCCCCCAGAGGACTATGGCCTCAGCTGGAGAAGGAATCTGGACCCCTCCACCCTCAGATTCATGGGGGAACAGGGCAGCCCGTCTCAGTGCTTGTGTTCCCAGGAGCCCAGAACCCACGAGGGCGCCCAGTGCAACCAACCCAAGCTGGTCCTTGCGCTCTGCCTCCTTGCTGGTGTGGGGCGGACCTCCGCCAGGAAGCGTGCCACCTCCCAGACCACAGAACATCCCCCTGAACCCTTGGCTCGTGGCCCTGCCTGCCTGTGATACCGCAGCCCGCAGAAAAGGAGGAAACAAAACCCATTGGGCTTTCGAGACATGTCATGTCACAGCTCCCTGAACACCCCATCCCCGGGTGAGGCTGGCAGAGGGAGATTTGACCCCTTCTCCACCAGCAGTGCTTTGGACTGGAGGGTTCAGGCTTCAAATACCACCTCTGCCACTTTCTTGCTGAGCGACCTTGGGCGTGGGGCTTTACTTCTCTGAGCCCTGCTGGCCTCATCTATCAAATGGGTATCATCTTATACCCATCTGGAGGGTGGTAGCTGGGGAATCTCTGAATGGTTAAGGGGGTGGGTCTCAGAGTCCCACAGTCCTGGGGTTCAGATCTTAGCTCTGTGAACTGGGAAAAAGAGTTCCCTTCTCTGAGCCTCACTTTCATTCTCTGAACAATGGGGAGATTAATAATAAATACCAACCTCACATTTTCTGGGAAGAGTCAACAAGATCACCCATGGCAGGCAGATAGCACAGTGAACCCACATACATGCTGGATGGTGAGATCTGTGGACCCTGGTATCCTGAACACGGCACTGTCATCACAGCTACTAAACTTACATATGTGTCCCTTGAAAAGCTAAGTCTGTGTCTGATTTATTCCTCTCTCTCCAGTGCCCAGCACATTGTAACTGCTGAATAAATATTTGTTGAAAGCAGAAGAGACAGAACAGTAGAATGGAACACTTTGAGGAAAGACTTTTTTAGATGTCTCTCTAGACCTAGTGACGCTTGTTTTACGCACAATGATAACCAGTGTGTGTTCTAAGCCCAGAGCAGAGACAGTGGGTGCAGATAATGGCATCTCAGAGAAAGTAAAGCGGAGAGAGTGGGGAAAAGGTCGAGGCTGATTCAGGCCATTGGAGAATGCCTAGGAGGGTGCTGCGGAAGCCAGTGGGAAGCACTGGGCGGGCCCTACCACAGGAGACATTTACAAATCTACGGGCCTTCCACATGGTTGAAAACAAATGTTCTCCTGTTTAGGGTGCTAATTTTCACTTGATGGTACAGACACCTTTGGACGGAACAATCGACTGGTGGTGGTCAAGTCTATAGAAAACAGAACACTGGTTTTGCAAACTGGGGTCTTTTTTTTGTTTTTTTTTTTTTAGCGGTAGTTCCTTTATTTCAAAGGACACCTTAAGACAGGTGTCCCTTCTAGGGAGAGAATAGGCTCAGCCTGAAAAACAATTAAACAGGTCCAAAGCAGCAGCATGAATGGTGAATCCTTCTGAAGTGGAACTAACAAATCTAAGCCACCCCACTCCTGCTCAAAATCCTTCTGTGGCTCCCCACTGCCCTCGGGACAAAGTACAAGCTTCCTACCAGGTCCTATAGGGCCCTACATGGATAGGCCCTTGTGGGCCTTCCCCGAGCCTTACAGCTTTAGCTCCCCTTGCTGAACCCAAAGCTCTGTCTCCAGTTTCCACCTCTCCCCTGAACTCCAGCTCTGGAGATCCCATATTCTTCCTGACTGCCCCCAGCCCTGGGCCTTGTCCTGGACCCCCGCACTTGGCCTCCTGAGGGTCTCTCCCACCCACCCTTCTCTTCCCCCCTTCAGCAGCTCCAACCTGGACTCTCCCACCTGGGTCACTACCCCAGCCACCTCCCTTGGCTCCCAGCCTCCACTCAACCCTTCCGAAGCCCTTCCATTTGAATGTGGCTTGTCCCTCCCCTGCTGAAAGACTCTGTGGCTCCCATGTGTTATCAGGACAAAGTCCCAGCTCCTCACCGTGGCTCTCTCACCAGGCTTTACACCCCAGCTGGATTTAATATCTTTCGGTTCCTTGAACTGAAACCACACCGAACCCTCCCACAACTGCTTCACCTGCCGAGCACACCTTTCCCTCCTCTTCCTGCTGTCCATTCCTATCAGCTGGCGTACCACCTCCTCCATGAAGCCCTCCAGGCTCCCACAGTCCCCTGTGCCCCCATCCCACCCCTACCCCTGTGCCCATGCCCACCCCCCCTTCTCTGTGCTGTCAGTGCCTGGTGATGGGTCTGTCTCTCTCACTGGACCGGGAGCCCTAGGAGGGCAGGGCTGGGCTGTCTCAGTCACTGCTGTGTCCCCAGTACCACTGAGCACAGGAATACTCCCTGCCAGGTGCTCAGCAGCCCGTTCATTCATCTGTCATTCAACCAATATTTTTTCAGTAACTATTCTCTGACAAGCCCTGTTCTAGAAACCGGAGATACAGCACAAAACAGAAAAGAAAAAAAAAATCCCTCTCAACGCTGATATTCTACTAGGGGAGCGAGAATAAATGAGTGAAATACAGAGCATGTGCCTTGGGGAAAAATAACGCAGGAGAGGGGGACCGTGGCATCCCAGTTGGGAATGGCTGATGTTCCAGTTCAAACACAACAACAATGGCAAGTCAGGGGCAAAGGAGCGTTGTCATCCCTGTTTTTCAGATGAGGCGGCAGGGCTTGGGGGAATCCTCTGCTCAGGTTGCATTGGTTTGTTGGCTGGGAATTTGAACCCAGAACTCAGTTCTGTTCCAGGACAGTTCAACGTTCAACCAATTCATGAACAAAGAACAAATAAGGCGGAATCTCCCTTTATCGTCTCACGTGAGGGACCCGGGCACCCGAGGGAGGTGCGAGCCTGTAGTGGTGCAGGATGGGAGTGGGGCAAGAGGGTGGGGCTCCTTGTTCACCGAACCAGGCACTGCTCACAGCGCTTTACATGTTTAATCCTCACAATGGACTTTCTTACATCCCACTTAAGAGATAAGGGAATTAAAGAACTGGAGAGGTTAGGTTTTTGGTACAAAGGGACACAGCCAGGAAATGGTAGAGTCATGATTTCAACCCAAGCTGCCTTGGGGTTCCAGGGATAGAGGCCCCGCAACAGCTGTTGCTTACCACCTGTAGCTCTGTAGGTGTCCATCCACCCTCCCCAACAGCTACTGAACCCAGCGGTGGCTTTGACATCTCAAAAACTCCATCAGCACCTCCCTCCCCCTCCAAATCTTTCACAAATATATATATATGTTTTTTTGAGATGGGGTCTTGCTATGTTGCCCAGGCTGGTCTCCAACTCCTGGGCTCAAGCGATCCTTCCACCTCGGCCTCCTAAGTAGCTGGGGAGGTGTGAGCTACAGGTGTGAGCTACTGTGCCCAGCTCTGACAAACATATGAAGCTTTCTCCAAATATAAAGGATATGTGAGTATAGCTCGAAGACTCTGGCTCTCCTTCCAACAAGGCTGCCTCTTGCCGATCCATTTGGGTAGAAGTTCTGGAGTTGCTGATGCTGCTCAGGGTGATGGCTTCATGGCACATTGCATTGTGTCCCTCCTCTGCTCCAAATCCTCTGTGGCTCCCTCCTCTCTCAGAGGAAAAGCCAGTCTTCTCCATGGCCCAAGAGTTCCTATCATAATCTGCCCCGATCACCTCTCTGACCTCGTCTCCCTCCCTCACTGACCTGCTTGCTATTCCTTAAATGTTCCAAGGACCCTCCTACCTCAGGGCCTTTGCATTTGCTGTTTTCCCCACCTAGAATGTTCTCCCCGCAGGCAGCCATGTCACTCTCTCCTCTCCTTTAAGTCTTTGTTCAAATACCACCTTCTCAGAAAACTTTCCCCGACCACCCCGTTTAAAACTACAACCTTGACCCCACATTCTCTATCCCCCTTGTAACATCAAATAATCTACTTACCTGTTTGCTCATTGTCTCGGATCCCCACTAGACTATAAACCCCATAAGGCAGGGCATTTCTGTCTGTTTTGTTCACTGATGTGCCCCCAATGCCTAGCACAGTGCTGGGCACACAGTACACGCTTAAGAAGTATGCACTGAAGGCATAGCTTGTGTTTTTGCTCCATATTGCAGATGCAGTAACTGAGGCATAGGGAGGTTAAGCCAGCTGCCCAAGGTCACGCAGCTGTTTAAGTACTAAGTGCTAGACCCAAGATTGTTCCAGTCCCCCAGGCTCACATCACTAACCACTGGGATACACTGCCTCACTAGGACGATCTGAGTGAAGAAGATACTTACGTCTCTGCCTGGGGATTCAGGACTGCCGAGGTTTACATGCAGTGTGGGGGGACCTGCCTCATCTCTCCATAGCTCCAATTCTAAAAGTCCAGAGAGGTCTGGGGCTATTTATAGCCTCCCCGCCCCCCCAACCAAGCCCTCCATGACTCCCACGGCACTAGCTCAATGCTCTCATTTTTAGGGGTGGGAAATCACTCAATCCAACAAGATCAAGAGCTAGGGACTGAATATTTACAGAAAGCAAGGTTCATGACGGCTGAGAGACCACCCCCTCGCTGGCGGTGACGTGGCAGAGGCGAGGGCGACATGGAGATTGTGGGGCGGCGGTGTGGCTGCTGTGGCAGAGGGGTTGGTGCTAATGAGGAGTGTGACAACATCGCCGGAATGATGAGGGCAGCTGGGGAGAGGGGAAGCGCGACAGCGAGGAGGTGATGAAGGTGACTGGATGAGGGTGAGGGTGACAGGGTTAATAACGGTATTAGCCGAAAACGCCATGATGAGCATGTCACAAGAATAAACTCACAGAATCTTCACATTCATCCCTGATGCAGGCGTCCCTGTGTGCGTTTTACAGATGAGGAAGCTGAGATTGGACAGGCGTGGTAAGGGGATCGAGGTTACCGAGAGGCGTAGCGGTGGAGCTGGGATTCTGGCACACCCCGAGTACAGGCTCTAGGACCCGTATGGTACGAGCAGGTAAGATGTGACATATGACATGGGGAAATGACGGAGACACGGAGGGAAGAAAAACAGCTGTAAAACTGGGTGGCTCCTTATGGGGAAAACTGGAAGAGTGAGGCAGGGATGGTGACTGCCGGAGGAGCAAAGGTGACCTGGGAGGAACGAAGACATAAGGGATAATGACATGCGGGTTGCCCGAGAGAGACGGTAACAGTAGCTGTGCGAAGGTGACATGGGGGTATGACGGCGATTTAAGAGAAATGAGGATTTCATAAAGAAATGGCAACAAAAGAGGGGCGCAGGCGACATAAGAAAGAGACGACTTAAAGGGGGGGCGACTGCGACATCTAATGGCAATGAGGACTTAAGGGGAACCGAGGCGAGTTAAGGGGGTTGACAGCGACGTAAGGAGGGCGATGGCTACAGAAGAGGGGTGGCGACGATTTATGTGGGATGCAACATAAGGGGAGGGATGGCGACACAAAGGGACCGAAGACGACATAAGGAGAGGGATGCATTATACACAGGACGACGACGCAAGGAGGCAGCCGAGGCGCTGCACCCTCAGATCACACAGTACCTGCAGTTCACGTCTCCCACTCTGGGACCAGCCTCACGCACACCTTCCAGGCTGGAACCCCGCCTGAACGCCCCCATCCGCGCGCAGGCGCACTCCCGCTGGACTGCAGGCCCGCGGGGGCCAGGCAGGAACCTTTCTCATTGGCTGCGTTCCTCGCTAGCGCCAGGAGCAGGGAGATGCTCGGGAGACCGGGGACTGTCACGTGACGGTTATCGCTCCACTCTCGCTGGTGGCGGCCCGGCGGGCTAGAGCGGCTGCCCGGCTTCCGGCGGGGAGGGCGGCGCTTCCGGGGCGGGCAGCCGGGGACCAGGGAGGAGTGTCTGACAGTTGGCGCCTCCGGCAGGGAGGGCGGGCGGCGCGAGTGGGCGCGGGCCCGGTGGGCCAGGTGAGGCACGGGCCCGGGGTGGTGGGACTGGGCCGAATGCGGTGGGGATGGATGGCGTCCGGGGCTCTGGAGTTACAGTCCGGGCTCCGCTGTGCGGCTACGGACAGACGATTTGCTTCTCTGAGCCTCAGTTTCTTCTTCCGTAGAATGGGGGTCCGAATCCGACTGTAGCACCCGCTTCATGGGTTGGAGTGAGAAGTCAGCTCGTGCACGTCAGAACCCCTAGCTCAGCTCCTGCACGTAGTGCTCCCTTCGTTGCTTTACTATTATTGTTAGTATTGATGCTTGAGCTTGGTGTGAAAAATTGTTGGGCTTGGAGGCCAGCGGATTTCGGTTCAAGTCCCAGCTCCACTGTGCGGCAGTGGGCCTCTGCCTTCCCTTCCTTGAACCTCATGTTTCTCATCTGTACAATGAGGACTAATTAGTTCCGATATCATAGGGTCGTTTTCAGGATTCTAGTGAAACATGTTTAAAGCTTTTAGCTCAGGGCCTGGCACAGTAAGAGCTCATAAATTAGGACTGTAATGGTAATGATTCTGAAAATCATTGGTTTAGCTGGGAATTCCCAGAAGTAGCGGGAAGGAATGTTATGGGACCACAGGTTCTTTTGCCTGCTGTGCAGTAATCAGACCAATACACTGAGACAGCAGGGGTTGCCGCAGAGAAAGAGTTTAATAATCATTGGGCAGCCAGATGAAGAGATGGGAAGAACCCCTCAAATCCATCTCCCCAAGGAGTTCTGGGCTGGGTTTGTTTTTTGTTTTTTTTTTTTTTCGAGAGAGGGTCTCACGCTGTTGCCCAGGCTATGGTGCAGTGGCATCACTGTAGCTCACTGCAACCTCAGATGCAACCTCAAACTCCTGAGCTTAAGCAGTCCTCTTGCCTGAGCCTCCTGAGTAGCTGAGGCTGCAGGTGCACACCACCATGGCTAGCTGATTTTAAAATTTTTTGTAGAGACGGGGTCTCACTGTGTTGCCCAGGCTGGTCTCAAACTCCTGGCCTCCAGCGATCCTTCCATCTCAGCCTCCCAAAGTGCTGGGATCACAGGGATGAGCCACTGTGCCTGGCCTGGACTGAGTTTTATAAGAGAATTTTGGTGGGCAGGGGGCTAGGGAATTGGCATAATTAATTGGCTAGGTGAGGGTGTGTGTAAAATTATAGGGATGTAAGAACTGCATTCCTGCACTGAGTCAGTTCCTTGGCAGGGGTCATAGGACCAGCTGTCCCACTGGAATGCAGGGTCTGGAAAATATCTTAAAAACAGTCTCAGGTTAAATGTTATCTATAAGAGCAATTAAGGGAAGTTATAGAACTTTGGGACAAAAGGCTATGGATTCTTAAGCAGTAAACAGAAGGGAGTGGGCTGTGGGGCAAAAGCCGGTTAATATTTAGCTGTGCTTCTTCAAGACTTATGTCCTTGTTAAAATCCCAGCAACTTGCTTTGAGTTAGTATCATGAGGATGGTTTCAGCAGGAAGCTCAGAGACAGCAATAGGAAAAACTTAGAACTGGAGCTGGGAAAAATCGACATTCTGCCACTTACTGTTTGGCCAGTTTCACTGAGTCCTGTAGTATTGGATTTTTCTTTTTCTTGAAAACAACTGGTACATTTTCCTCCAGTCAACTAATTTGAGAGGGAAAATTTGCATTGCTGTCTTAATGGGAAACTAACATTGCTGGCTGTAAGAGGAAGGAAAACTTAACCTAAAATGCAGTGGAAACAGAACAGTCTGTTACATTATAGACAGAAATGGAAAGAGAATCGAAAAAAGAATAACTTGTACTATGTGATTCCATCTTGTCAGCTCCTACAGACCCCAACAAGTTGTCTTATATTGGGTTCCCAACTCAGACTTTGCATATGAATGACACTAGGTCATCAACTGTCCCACCCTATCCCTCAGTGAAGGTTTATTTGTTTTGTTTAATGCAGGAGCATTGTTCTATACAGGCCTTTGAGTTTATTAACTCATTTAATATCTATTACAACTTGATTAGGTACTCTTATCGTTCTTATTGTACAGGTGAGGGAAGTGAGGTCAGCAAGGTTAAGCCACTTGTCCAGAGTCAGGATTAGGAAGTGGTAAAATTGAGATTTGGATCTAAGTCTTCTAAGGGCTTAGCACACAGAGTCTGGTACATGGTAATTACCTGAATTTCGGGAACTGCCATTTTTAAAATGGCTATTGTTTTAATTTTCACTATTCAGAAGTCAGTGCTTTTAAGATTGTGGAGAGAGGAAACTGAGTTCAACAGGGAATTCTGCAGTAATAGGGGGAGAATACCAATAATTAAAGAATTCTGGTGAGCATTAACTGGGATTTTGTAAAGACAGACCAGGGTGCCTGGCTTGTAATAATCCCCTGATGAGCATTAGCCATAGCTAATGGGCTGACTTGGGTTCAAGTCCTGGCTCTGCCATTACTTGCTGTATAACCTTAGTCTTGCCACTCTCATCTGTGACATGGGACTCATTTTTCCTTTTTTCCTAGAGTGGTTGTTCTTGGCAGTTAGTAAACACTCAACAGGAACGACTGCATGGGCGTTGGAATCAGGGAGAACTCGTTTTTGAATCCCAGTAAGGTCAGTTGCTAGACATGGCGTTTGGCAAGCGACTGCACCTCAGTGAGTTGGTTTTTTCATCGATTAAAATGGGGCTAATAATAGCCCTCACTCATGAGGCTGTTGTGAGGCACCAGCATGATGCTTGGCCCTGGTCCTGGTGCATAATCAGTGCTTGTGTGTGAGATATTGTTCTCTCTGACTTGAGACCTGTCCATGCCCTGCTCTTTGAGAGATGCATGTTGTGTTGTCTTTGTCCAGTGCTAAAATCTGGAAGGGAAGGCGGATCTAAGAGTGTCAAGTGCCGGGTGGAGCGATGTCTGTGGTTGTGTTCATCAATAAGAGATTCAGCAGAAGCCAGAGATGGGCAAGGTGAACCCGAGCTGAGGGTAGAGGAGAGAGTTTTGCATGTGGGGACCTAGGGGAAGCTTCACACAGCGATGGCAAAGCAACCAAGCAGAGGGAAGCAGAGCTTGCCAGGAGGACAGGAGGAGATAGGCATTCCAGGCACTGGTGACATCCTGTGTGAAAACTGGGAGGCGGACAAAGCACCTGGGTGGGGAGGGAGGGCCGGGGTGGGAAGAAAGGACCAGAGTACTAGTGTGCACCGAGCACTGTCTCAGGTGCCTTTTAACATAGAAACTCACCTAGCCCTCACCGCAGTCCTCCAGGGTAGGTAATGTTTGTACCATCCCAATTCACAGATGGGGACAGCGAGGCTTGCCTGATGAAGTAACTTGCCAAGGCCACACAGCCAGTAAGTGGTAGAGCTGGATTTGAACCTGCAGTCTGGTTTAGGTCTTTGCTGATCACCCTGTTGAAAATTGCGACCCCTCCCTTCCCAGGCCCTGTATGTTTTCCCCATGACACCAAAGGCTTCCTAACACACTGTATTGTTAACCGTTTTGCTTGTTTACTCTCCCGCGTCCCCTGACCCCAGCTAAAGGCTAAGTTCCATGTTTGTGTTCACCTCAAACATTTTAAGTGTCTCACACAGAGTAGATTCTCGGTACAGAGTGTTTGGATGGATGAATGAATGGGTCTTGGGTAGGGGCTGTCTTTTCTCTGTCCCACTCCTGTTCCAGCTGACCTTTCGGGCCGTGTGGGAATGGAGCTGTGGATATTCGCTGTCGCTGGGCCCTGTCCCAGGAACAAATGATAGTTGTGGTGGCAGCTCTGTCTCAGGCTGACTTCCTGCCAGCTGCTCCAGGCTATTCCTGGGCAATGAGCCCCCAGCCCAGGAACGCTCCCCTGGCAGGCAGACAGACAGGCACCGGGAGAGGGGCATGCACTCACAGCCGGTGGCGACTCATGGGCCCTCTCCCCTCTTTCTCTCTTCCAGGCTCCAGGGAGCAGCTTCAGGGCCAAGGAGACAATGGTCTCGGTGACTATGGGTGAGTCTGTCGTCTTCTCTCCAGGGCTCCCCCCTCCCCACTGCCCTTTCTGAGGTATGGCCTTGGTCGGGGAACACAGGGTGGGGGAGGGAGGGCCAGGTCACTGGCAGGGACAGCTGCACTCTGAGGAACGTGGCGGGCGGGGCTGGGGCCTGCTTAAGGCCGCCTGCTTCCTCGCTCTATCTCGGCTCCTGACTGTAGTTTAGCAGTGAAGAACTTGAATTATGAAGTCCGCAGTTCTCTCATGTGGCCTGTCAGAGCCTTGGTTATCTCACCTGTGAAATGGACATGATAATAATCCCTACATCCTGGAATTAAGGAGATGATTGCATGTAAAATCTTAGGAATAGTTCTCAACAGGTGTGAACTGCTACTATCATCAGCCTTATCACCATAGGCTCTTTAAACTCTGTATTTTAGGATTACCAAAGCACAGGGATTAGTTCTTGCCGTTGAAAAATTTTGAGATTTATTGTACATAGAGCAAGACCCATAAAAACAATTGCGTGGTTTTAAGAGCAATTAGAAAGGAAACATTTGAGTATATCCTTTATGATTCCATTTATAGAAAGCACAGAAGCAGGCAAAACCAATCTATTCTGTTAGAAGGGGGGCGTAGTGACCACAGGGGAATGCAGGGAAACCCTGGGGTGTTAGGAATGTTTCGTTTCTTGATCTGGGTGCTGGTGACGTAGGTATGTTTGGTTTAGGAAAATGAATCAACTTGTATACTTCGTTGCCTGTATGTTATAGTTCAACAAAAAGATTGAAGAAAACCAAAGCTCCTCTCCCCATCCAGGTCAAGAAATAGAATACTGACAAGCCTGCTGAGGGTCCTACCCCAATCACATCCCCTCCCTCTTTTATATGGAATAAACCAGTCCCTTATCTTTTGTGAACATCGTTCCTTACTTTTCTTTGTAGTTGTATCACCAATGGAAACATTCCTATTCTATAGACTTTGGTTTTGAACTTATATAAATGAAACCTTGCTATGTGTTCTTTTGTGTCTGGCTTCTTTGTTGCCATGCATAGCTATGCTTTCTTTTCACTGCTTCATAGTATTTCACCACACGAGTGGCCACCATTTGTTTATCAATGCTACCGTCAGTGGATAGTAAATTGTTTCTGGGTTGTAGCTATTGCAGACAAGCTGCTGTGAATGTTCTTCTACATGTCTCCTGGTATGTGCAGAAAGCCACAACTCATCAATTCCAAGACACACATTATTACACAACTTAACATTTCTAAAGCGGTGGTACGTCTTAACAGCTGGTGGCAGTTGACTTGGCCTTGTGTTTTCTTTCTAAGTAACGCAATTCATGGTGATGTGCGCTGAAAGGGACTTTTGCAGTTCTTTCGACACTGGGTTTCAGTAATCTTGTGGTTAAAATCACGGGCTTTGTCTCAGGAAGAAAGCTACCCCCAACCTATTTTCTCCCCTTAATAATAGCTTCATTGAGATATAATTCATGTATCATTCATTTTGCCTATTTAAAGTATATGGTTCAATAGTTTTTATATTCTCTATTCATAGAGTTGTGCAATCATCACTACAATCAATCTCAAAACATTTTCATCACTCCCTCTAAAAACCCCATACCCCTTAGCAGTCATTCCCCCTCTCTCCCCCAACCCCTAACAACCACTAATCTACTTTCTTTTTTTTTTTTGAGACAGAGTCTCACTCTCTTGCCCGGGCTAGAGTGCCGTGGCGTCAGCCTAGCTCACTACAACCTCAAACTCCTGGGCTCAAGGGATCCTCTTGCCTCAGCCTCCCGGGTAGCTGGGACTACAGGCACGTGCCACCATGCCCGGCTAATTTTTTCTATTTTTAGTTGTTTGGCTAATTTCTTTCTGTTTGTAGTAGAGACAGGGTGTCGCTCTTGCTCAGGCTGGTCTCGAACTCCTGAGCTCAAACGATGTGCCTGCCTTGGCCTCCCAGAGTGCTAGGATTACAGGTGTGAGCCACTGCGCCCGGCCTCTACTTTCTGTCTTTCCAGATTTGCCTGTTCTGGGCATTTCATGTAAATGGAATCATTCTGTGGTGCTTTTTGATACTTAGACAAAGGTGTCTGCTTTTGGCTAATGGAACCCAGGGCCCCGTGGTTGGGCAGGTGGATAGTGCCTATGCGACATAGGAAAATGGTACCCCTTTCTTCTTGGCTAGCGGAGGAAGTCCTAAGGGCAGAAGCTCTTTGCCAGCCTCAGTCCCTCAGGGCTCCACCAGTCAGTGCCCTGGGAGACAGGCCCGTGTGTGGCTAGCTGGGCAGGGGCCTCCTTGGGAGAGACGTGGCTCACGGCGTTTGCCTGTGCCCCACGCTGCCACCACGTCTGACCCAGGGTGTCTCTTTCTCTGCTCTGAGCCTCAGTCGTCTTAAAAGCAAAATGGGTGAAGTAGTAACAGATCTCTTCTCATCTAAAATAGCATGGATTGTTACATGTACTGTTGTATACCATGAGAAAGAAACAAAAGTGGTTAATTAAACCATGATGCACCATTAATCAGAAGGTAGAGCCTACAGTAGTTTGAGAGATGTTAAAATGTGAGAAAGAAACGTTCTACTTGGAATCAATGATCTTATCTACCACCTGGTCTGACAGGCCAAGGTCAGCTGGAGGTTACACCCAAGAGGCCAGAAAAGAAGTTTAGGAAGAATAGAGCTTCATGGGTGCAGTCTGCCTAGTCTTGGCCTTGGCTCTGTGTTTACTGGCGGTAGTAACAGTGATGATAATAACAGCTGACATTGGTTGAGGATGTCTTCTGTCCCGACCACTATTTAAAGCCCTTTATGTGGACTTCGTCATTGAGTCTGCACGGTGACCCCAGGATGATGGTGCTGTTATCACTAAAATGTCAGCACTGTCAGGACAAGGACTTCCTCTTGTGCCCTGTGGTAGCCCCAGTGCCTAGAACAGTACCTGTCCTGGGCCAAGTGCCTGGTGAATACTCGTTAAACATATTATCCCAAATTTACAGATGAGGAAACCAAGACAATGAGAATTAACTCGCCCAGAGTCCCCCAGCCAGGAAATGGCAGAGCCAGGATTCAAACCCACGCTCCAAAGCCTGCGTTAGTAACTTCCATCTCTCTCTCTGAGCCCGGGCTGCTCCTGTGGTGGGGAGGAGGCTTAGTTTAGGCTTGTGGACTAGCTCTGTGACCCTTCTTTCCATCTACCTGTGGATCCTGTCATCCTGTGTGCTGGCTGGCTGAGGGGGGCCAGGGCTGAGAAGCCAGAGTCCAGTTCCCCTAAATCAGTCCTTGGCCACGCGTGTGTAATAAATGCTCAGAGTCCTGCTCCGGGGCGGGGCAGAGCTGCCTGGTCAGTAGGGTTAAGGGTTTGGAAGCTCTGCCTCTCGCGAACACTGTAGCCTGGGGTGAGTAGCCCAGCTTCTCCTTGCCTTGGTTTCCCCATTGGCAAATCGGAGGAATTTTGATACCGCTTAACTCACAGGGTCAGGAGGGCTTAGTTCCATGGTGTGTGTGAAGCACTCGGCACAGGGCTCGGCAGTGATGAGCATTTGACCCGTGGGTGGAGCCATTGTGACCGTGGTTTTGCTGTTGCTGTCTCCGAAGAGAATAACGTGAATAACGAGCCCCATCCAATCCCCCAGCTACTTCCGAGTGGATCCAGTTCTTTAAGGAAGCCGGCATTCCTCCAGGACCTGCTGTCAATTACGCCGTGATGTTTGTGGACAACAGGTGAGGTGGCGGAAGGGGCAGGGCTGAACCTGGGGAGAGGGAGGCGGGGAGCTGAGGGAACTGGTCCCCCCCCCCCACACCCCCCAACTTGGGGCCTCACCACCAACCCTCCCCTGCAGGATTCAGAAGAGCATGCTGCTGGATCTCAACAAGGAAATCATGAATGAGCTGGGCGTGACCGTGGTGGGTGACATCATTGCCATTCTCAAGCACGCCAAGGTGGTGCACCGCCAGGTGGGATGCCCTGCCCAGCCCCTCTGTCCCTGGGTTTAGTGTGGAGGTGGAGGCGCAGAGTCAGCAGGTGGCCTGGCAGCAAAGGCAGGCTGAGCTGGGTTCCAGGGTTGGTTCACCCATCTGCTGTGTGACATTGGGCACATTGCCTACCTTCTCTGAGCCTTACTTTCTCCATCTGTAAAAAGCAGAGGCAAACCTATCTTGAAGGATCATTGCGAATATTAAGCTAAATAAAGTCTTAGCACAGTGTAAACTTCCTGTAGTAGGGGCTTAGTAAAGACTCTCTGTAATTACTATTATCGCTACTTCTTACCTTCTTGATGATAATTATCATCCCCAGGACCCTTTCTGTCCCCAGGACAGGAGCTTCTTCTGTGCGACCCAGATGGTGGTGACTTGACTGAGTCTGGCCATGGCAGTCTTGGCCCCTCCACTTACAGTGACCCACCTTCCTGGGTTTCTTTGAAATGGGCTTTTCATACACCCCTGCTGCATAGGGTGGCTGTGGCCATCTGCCAGGTGGTGTATGAGGCCCTGCGTGCCAGGCCTGGCGTGAAGTTCTCCTTATGTTACAGGAGCTTACATTCACCCAGCACTTGCCGTGGCCGGCCAGGCGCGGTCTCCATCCCTCATCCGCGTGGGCTTGTTCACTCCTCATTGCACTTGACCAGGAAGGAAACTTACCCAGAGCTGTGTTCTCCAGCACTCCACTTTAACAGATGGTGGCCGCTGTGGGTATTTGCGTCATTTTTGGTGGCTTCCTCCGTTTCACGACAGGCCTTCATCTCTCTATCATCTAGGACGGGACCCCACAGTGACGGCTTTCTCAAGCCGGGGACATTCTCTCAGTTGTCGTGGAGAAGGTCGCTGAGCAAAAACATTGTTTTTTCTTTTAAACTTTCAAATTTGGGAATCATTTCGGAATGATAGAAAAGTTCCAACAGTAGTCCAGAAAGTTTCCATGTTTCCTTCACCCAGGTTCCCCTGTTAATATTTCTCATAGCCATGGAACATTTGTCCAAACTAAGAAGTTAGCGTTAGCACACTACTACTGACTAAACTATAGACTGCTTGCATTTCATCAGTTTTTCCAGCAATGATCCATTCCCAGCTCCAGTCCAGGATGCCACACTGCATTTACTTATCATGCCTCCCTAATCTCTATTGATATGTGACAGTTTCATAGTCTTTCCTTGTTTTTTGATGACCTTCATAGTGCTGAAGAGTATTGGTCAGCTATTTTGTAGAATGTCCCTCAGTTTACGTGTGTCTGGTGCCTTCTCATGGTTAGGAGTGAAGTCAGGTTTGGACCCTCCTGGTACTGTTCCGATCTCTAGGTCCCCAATTCTGCTGTGGTAACCCAGGTCCCTATTTTTTTTACAGGACATGTGCAAAGCTGCCACCGAGTCAGTGCCCTGCAGCCCCAGCCCCCTCCCAGGCGAGATTCGCCGTGGCACGTCTAGCGGTGAGTCCCATCTATTCAGGCTCCTTTCCTTCATTCTAACACTGCGGCAGTGAAGGGGACACATTTGGTCGTCCTATCTGTCCTGTAGTCTGCAGAGGTGAAAACAAAGCCACATGAGGCCCTTTTCTCTTAGGGAAAAAAATAAACTGAGTAGTGAGTGGCTATACACACAATCGTGTGTGTTCTTTTTTTTTTAAGACAGAGTCTTGCTCTGTTACCCAGGCTAGAGTGCCGTGGCATCAGTCTAGCTCACAGCAACCTCAAACTCCTGGACTCACGCGATCCTCCTGCCTCAGCCTCCTGAGTAGCTGGGACTACAGGCACACACCACCACGCCCGGCTAATTTTTTCTATATATTTTTAGTTGTCCAGCTAGTTTCTTTGTATTTTCAGAAGAGACAGGGTCTCACTCTTCCTCAGGCTGGTCTTGAACTCCTGAACTCAAACGATCCACCTGCCTCGGCCTCCCAGAGTGCTGGGATGACAGGCGTGAGCCACCACCGCCCGGCCAGTCGTGTGTGTTCTATGAAGTCACCACATACATTGAATTAGTGAATACTGAACCATTGCTCCTAGGGAAAATAGAGTATGAGGTTTTAGCAAGCCTCCAGTCACGTTTTCATTAGCTGGTCAAATACATAACCTTATTTTATGTGTGCTTCCTTTTAAAGAAACCTTACTTAATATATATCGTTGATTCATTATCATGGAACTCAACACCCAACAACAATGTAAGTCGGTCCTGAACAAGGCTTATCTAACATGCATGTTTTTTCCTTAAGGCACACCATACCTTTCTTGCACTTAAATTTCCTACACAGCACTTCAACACTGTGCTTGTGGGCCATTTTAAACAGCAAAATCACCAACAAAAGGCATAAAGATGTGAAAAACATTCACATATGTGGCATTAAATAGGCCAGGAAAAGGATACTTGTTTACGGTGTGGCAGCTGAACCAAGAAGGCAGAGTGCCTTATTTGACCTCAGTTGGGAACATGTGTGTTGGGTGACTCAAATTTTTCCCTGTACATGTGTGTAAATGACTGTGAAGTCACTGCCTGTATTGATTTTGGGGTGATAAATACATTTTAGTGAGTAGGCAAATTTGTAAATATGGAATCTGTGAAGAATAGATACTGATTAATATGTATACCTTGGCTTTTTTCAAGCAGTGTGATACCTTTTTTTAAAATAAACTTTTAAAATTTGACATACCTATTATTTAGACTTCGCTGCTTAATAAGCCACCCCAAAGCTGGGGTTTAAAATGCAAACCTTTATTTCTCATGATTTGATTGGTTGGCTGGTCAGTTTTGCCCTGGGCCAGCTCAGCTGATCTCAGTAGTCACCTGGCAGCTAAGTTGAGGCTGGGTCGATGGCCTCATTCACATCTCATGGTTGGCTTGATGTCACCTGGACTGACAGAGGTGACTTGGCCCCGTGTCTGTCATTATCCAGCAGGCGAGCCTGGGCTTGTTCTCACAGTGGTGGTTGTGGAGTTCCCAAAACCGGCAGAAGAGGGCAGGTCCTGGTGCGCAAAGCACCTCATAAGCCTCTGCTTGCATAACATTTGCTTTTGTACCGTTGGCCAGAGCAAGTCACATGGCTAAGCCCAGAGTCAGTGTGAGCGGGGCCTACCCAAAGGCGTGGATGCAGGGAGGCCGAACAAACCTGGGTTCATTTCCGCAACAGTCCTTGACAACATACATACAGCAAAGGCTTCAATCATAAGAATGCAGCTGAACAACCTTCACAGACGGGACATCCTTGTAGCCAGCATCTAAATCCAGAAACAGAAACATGACCAGCCTCTCAGAATCCCCCTTTTGCCCCCTCCCAGTCACGACCCTTCCTCCAAGTACCCACTACCGTGATTTCTAATAGCACAGATTAATTCGCCACTCTTTTACATCTTTATAAGTTAAATTTTCATAGCTTTCTGAATGTCTTTAATAGTTTTAAAGAAGTTTAAAAAATTAAAACACACACACACAGGCGCGCACGCGCACACACACACACACACACACACACACACCCAACAATCAACCTGGGCAGTAGCAAGATCCCGTCTCTACAAAAATTACAAAAATTAGCCAGGCATGGTGGTGTGCACTTGTAGTCCCAGCTACTCGGGAGACTGAGGCAGGAGGATCACTTGAGTCCACTTGAGTCCAGAAGTTAGAGGCTGCAGTGAGCTATGATGATGCCACTGCACTGTAGCCTGGGCAACAGAGCGAGACCCTGTCTCAAAAACAAAAATAAATAAATAAAACACATACCCAGAAAACTGGTGAGGAACGTGGGCAGTTAAGAAGAGAAGGGCGGCCGGGCGCGGTGGCTCACGCCTGTAATCCTAGCACTCTGGGAGGCCGAGGCGGGCGGATTGTTCTGAGCTCAGGAGTTCGAGACCAGCCTGAGCAAGAGCGAGACCCCGTCTCTACCAAAAATAGAAAGAAATTAATTGGACAGCTAAAAATATATATAGAAAAAATTAGCCGGGTATGGTGGCGCATGCCTGTAG
>RJWJ010021559.1:0-27753 GCA_004363605.1 Indri indri
TAGTAAGAAGTGGGGATCTGGGTTTTGGGAGTCCTCAGCTGGCATGTCTTGTTCCTATAGGCCAAGGGAGATTGCCCACTAACAGTGACAGATTCATCACTGATGGCAATTTGAATGTGAGTATCACTCTGTGAGCCACCCTGCTTTGCTTGTTTTTAAGGAGAAATGCATCTGGTGTTGTGAACCTCTTAAGAGCAGCAGACTTGGAGGGCCAGACTTTAAAAGCAATGCAAGCAGATTCTAAGAACTGCTGTCCTCCCCTAAAATAGGCTTTTGGAGGCTGCCTTACTTACACACATGCCCTGAAGCAGCCAGTCTGTTAGTGTGAGCAAGACATCACAGGTGCACAGTTGCTTTTAGGTTTGTATAGTTATTTTCTACATTTACTAACACACATGGTCATAAAGGAACCTTTTCTAAGAGGCATGCAGGGTTTCAATAGACAGGACTTATTCTAGTTACAGAAGCCTTGATCCGTTGTCAACAATTGGGGAATGCTTATTTTTCATGTTTTGTGAATTCTCCTGTCTTGCTGTAAGCTAATTTCATGGCTCTGGAAGGTTGGAGGAAGTGGGTTTTTGACTCTGAACACCAGAGGACACCAGACTTTAGGAGGGCTTAAATTGGAGTTTGGGGACTATAATAAGGATACCTTTATGTACTAGTTCCATCCGAAAGTACTCTGTTGGACAACAGGACTAGATCCTAAAGCTCCTTCAGGGAACTCTGCTTTGGGACTGGAACAGTTGATGTAATAACCCCATTGTGTGAAGATTGGATCAACTGAGTTGTGTTATTTTTGTTTTAAGTCAACTTGTATGAGAGTGTCAGCTGCACCTCTCTTGGGAACCAGGTATACCCTTTTCTTTAACACGGCCATCCTTTTTGTCTTCAGCACAAATAAAATGTTCAAGTGAGCCAGAGGCGAGAAGAGCCACTTTAGTCTTCATAGCTGTTGGCCAAGAGAGATAATGAGCTGATGGTCTATTTTAACCTTGAAAGTAAAAATGTATATTTTTTCACTGTAGGTACATTGAACAGTAAAAAGTGTAACAGCAAAGTATATATTTGATGCCTTCTGTCTTTTCATGGTAATGTGCTAACAAGTTGTGTTAATATTTTACTCAGCCAGAGTCTCATTCATTTGCTAAACATTGGGAACATTATGTATATTGACCTTAATCATAAATCCCTGACAGTGTCCTGTATTTGGATTGTGACTTGTAGACTCAAGCTAACCTTACTGCCTCTTTTTCACATTTATCAGGAAGTCTGTGAAGAACATAGTAGGTTAAGGATCTCCAACTTTGGGAAATATACATGATGTGAAACTGGGGTGCTATGTTAAAAATAAACGTATGATAACTAAGTGTGGCTTTTATGGAGTCTTGGTGTCAGTATGCTGTGGTTTGCATTTGGTCTCATATGCATTTAATGCGGGCGACGTGAAAAGGAGTTGGGGATCTTCCTAATTAAACCAAAGTCTGAGATTTGGTTATTTTCACCCTCTGGTGATCTGAGACAGGTCCTTAAATATTAATACCTGTACACAGTAAACACTTGGCAATCATGAGATATCATGGCTAGCTCACAGCACATTTTAAAGATCCACTGAATTGAAAACTTGGCTTAATATGGGACCAGGTTATTTATCTTGTCAGAGTTCTTTTAGTTCAGAAATGTTCCAATCAGCTGGGCACGGTGGCTCATACCTGTAATCCCACACTTGGGGAGGCTGAGACAGGAAGATTGTTTCAGGCCAGGAGTTTGAGACCAACCTCGGCAACATAGCAAGACCTTGTGTCTACAAAAGATTGAAAAATTAGCCAGGCACACAGTGTGCATCTATAGTCCCAGCTATTTGGGAGGCCAAGGCAGGAGGATTGCTTGAGGTCAGGAATTTGAAGTTGCAGTGAGCTGTGATGATACTACTGCACTTCAGCCCAGGCAACAGAGCAAGACCCTGTCTCAAAAAACAAAATGTTCCAATCCTGATGTCTTTAGCTAGCGTGGAGGTGATGGGGAAGGATCAGGAAGACTTGGCTTCAAATGCCAACCAAGTAATCTGGCACCCCAGTTAAGTTTATTACCTGTAAAATTTGAGTAATTTTAGGAGGCATCAGTCTCCTATTGGGTGGGGGTTTTATTCCATGTTGTGAATGCAAATGGTGGGCTACACATAGGATATTTTCAATCTAGTAGTTTCAAAGGACAGACTAGAAAGATCATCAATTATTTGGCCCATAAGCTTGGACACTGCACATCACCAGGCCCTCACCTTTCTCAAGTATTGATGAGGATCACTGGGTCATTCACTTTAACTATAAAAGAGATCTGAGACCATCTAGACAAGCAGTCCTCAAAGTGTGGCCCCCAGACCAGCAGTATAAGCTTTGTTGGGGAACTTACTAGAAATGCAAATTCTTGCCATCCCCGTCCCTACCCCCATCCCCAGCCACTGACCAACTGAATCAGGAACTCTGGGAGTGGGACCCAGCAATTCATGTGTCATCAAACCCTGCAGGTGATGCTGAACTACTGACTAGCCAACCTCATTTTATAGTCAGAGATCTGTGGTGCACAGAGGCAAACTGCCTCATCTAGAGTCTCAGCTAATTCAAAGCAAAGGTTAATTGTATTCCCAGGGCGTATTTTTTGCTGCGCTAGCATCCATTTATGAGTTTGTTTCCTCCTCTGACTTTCTTCCCACAGATATTTAATGTGCCCGTACTGCGTAACTGATCACTAAGGATCTGGAGATGAGACCAAGAAGATAGAACCCTTTCCCTCAAGGAGCCCACAGCCCAGCGGGACAGAAACCTGCAAATGAATTGCCATGCAGAGTGCATGTGTTAGGGTAGGCTAACTGCTGTGACAAAGAACCCCAGGAGGTCAGTGAATCTCACCCATCCCACCATCCAGGGTGGATGTTCATAGTTGTGTCATTTTCCTTGTTGTTCAGGGACCCAGACTCCTTCCATGTGTGGCTCCATTGTCCTCTAGGGCTAGGGAGTTTTCTCCTTTTAGCCAGTGGTTGGAGAAAAGAGAGACTGGAGAAGATTCAATTGCCCTTCACAGAAGTGACACACATCACTTCTATTCATGTGACGACAGTAAACCACAAGGGAGACTGGAAAATGTAGTCTAGCTGTAAGCTCAGGAGGAAAAAGTTTCGGTAAGCACAATATCTGCTAGAAGACATAAGGCTGGGTTGCTCTGAAGATACACAGGGGCATTGAATCCAGATTGTGGGGATCTAGGAAGGCTTTGTGGAAGAGTCTTCAAAGAGGTATAGGCATTAACTAGGAAGAAGAGGATGTTCCAGGCAGAGGGAGCTACATGTGCAGCAAGGTAGGGTGAGAGCATGGTGTATTCTGGGAACTGCAGAGAGATTCTTCTATGGATGGAATGGATGGTATCTTAGTCCATTTTTTTGTTGCTTATAACAGAATACCTGAAACTAGACAATTTATAAAGAAAAGGAATTTATTTCTTATAGTTCTGGAGGCTGAGAAGTCCAAAGTCAAGAGGCCACATCTGGTGGGGATCTTCTTGCTGGCAGGGACTCTCTACAGAGTCCCAAGGCAGTGCAAGGCATCACATGGTGATGGGGCCGAGCATGCTGGCTCAGGTCTCTCTGTTCCTCTTGTTATAAAGTCACTAGACCCACTCCCATGATAACCCATTAATCCATGAATGGATTCATTCATTCATAAGGGCAGAGCCCTCATGACCCAATCACTTTTTACAGGCCCCACCTCTCAATACTGCCACATTGGAGATTAAGTTTCAACAAGAGTTTTGGAGGGCACAAACATTAAAACCATAGCAGATGGATATGGAACATAGAGGGGAGGAGGTGCAAAGGTTGGACACAAGTCCAGTTGGGAAGGCCTTGCAGGGGAATCATGAGAAGGCACAAAGCACCCTGAGATTACAGCTCTTTTCACGACTTAAGAGCAAATGCATGAAGTTGCTTACTTCACTAGTATTCAAGGAGCTATTTGTGTTCCCCCATTTTTTTTCTACTCCCTAGAAAGGAAATGTTATACTGGAAAATTTTAAGTTACTGTTTCTAACATGGACCAAACCCATTGGTTTGATTTGTTATATCTCTTCTGGCATGTGTTTGGAAAGGACCAAAGCCCAGAATACAAGAGACTAAACCCTCATAGGTAGTAGTCCTAGTGGATGACATGAGACCTTTTCCATCCTCAACTCTTTCTTTTTGGGGGAGATGTCAGGGCCCCTGAGATGACTGAGAGGTACAGGACTCTCTTTTCATCAAGATGACTATCAAAGTGCACAAATGAAGAGTTTGTAAATGAAGCTGAAATACCCAATTCCTTTTGAACAAGAGTGCTCAATGAGTTTATCTAATACTTCTGAAAAATCCCCAAGCCTGTAGGAGAAAATGCTTTGGGTAGAGCATCTCCATGGCAAACTCCAACTTCAAAGAGCCCTGCCATATTGTTTTTCAAATATGAGATGTTCTGGAAGTGTGAACAATAGTATTTGCAGGCATCTGAGTGGTGTTTACCTCATTGCATTTTTCTTTCAAACATAGACTGAAAAGGATCTTTATCTTTGGGTGTTAGATTATAACCCAGATATATCTTCCATTATTTGCCCTGAAATCCTCTTAGCAGATTTGGCAGAAAAAAAGGAATTGGCACAGAAACTGTAAAACTTTTAAGATTCACCTGTGAGAATCCTCTAGCATCATCAGTAGAAGACATAAATAATATACAGGCGGTCCCTGGGTTGCAGATGAAATACGTTTCTGAGAACATCTTTAGGTCAGATTTGTATGTAACTTGGATCCCTGATGAACAGCACACATACAGTAATAATAATAATAATAATACTATAATGGTTCATGTGGCAATAATTATACAGTGTGATACTAATATGGGGTAATAATAATACCCCATACTATAATAATAAGTTACAGAAACTATTGTGCTCTTTCTGTTAATTCAAACAAACTCATACAAAAAGATAGGAGAAATTTCAAAAAATAATATTAAAGGTTGACACTCACCTAATGTTGCATCGATGTCTTGCTTACCGGAAGGGGCGTTTTTGAGGCAAGAAGGCAGCTGACGTGAATCGGAAGGTGATGACGGGGGTGGAGCGGGGGCTGGAGGATCAGGGTTTGATTCTGCTGCTGGAGGAGAGAGCTTATCACTGAAGTCGGTTTCTTGAAAAAGGTGTCTAGGGTGTCTGCACAGCCTTTTTCTCTTTTTCACTGTAAATGGCCTTGCAGCAGCTGATGTTCTCACTAACCGCACAGTAAACCTTTGTAAACCATGCAATGTTAGGGTCTTGCTCCTCAAGCTTAGCAAATCCTGCTTCAGTGAGACTAAAGGCATCAGCTAATTCTTTTCTCGTAAACTTTCTTGGCCCTGAATCTTCTGATTTTTCGAGTTCTGTCAGCTGCTCCTGTATCCACGAGACTAGCTGCTAGCTCAAAGATGCTGCGCCAACAAGCAGGCACTGCTTGTGCCTGCGGGTTTGTTTACATACACGAAAGAAACTGCTTCCTGAATTATTTAATTATGAATTATCCTTATGGGGAACCTTGGGAGGCGGTTGGCAAGTATAGAATGCCATAAGTTGGTCATCCATAACCCAGAGACTGCCTCTATTATATATACATATATATTTATATATTTAAAAATATGCATATATATATTTAAAACTCAACAATTGCCACAGTAATTGTTTAGAACATAGACCAACAAAATATTTTTTGGCAGTGGAGTATTTTATCCTTGACATTGTTCAGAATTACTGGTACAAGGTGATAATAAAGGCTGACTAACTTTTTTTTTTTTTGAGACAGTGTCTTACTCTGTTGCCCAGGCTAGAGTGAGTGCCGTGGCGTCAGCCTAGCTCACAGCAACCTCAGACTCCTGGGCTCAAGCGATCCTCCTGCCTCAGCCTCCAGAGTAGCTAGGACTGCAGGCATGCACCACCATGCCTGGCTAATTTTTTCTATATATTTTTAGTTGTCTGATTAATTTCTTTCTATTTTTAGTAGAGATGGGGTCTCGCTCTTGCTCAGGCTGGTCTGGAACTCCTGAGCTCAAACGATACACCTGCCTCGGCCTCCCAGGGTGCTAGGATTACAGGTGTGAGCCACCGCACCCGGCCTAAGGCTGACTAACTTTTAGTCTGTTTTATTGTTTTAAAATTTTCTACAGAGAAAGCTTCCCTTATTCTTGTGCCTGGGGTGGACCACTCCCATCCTGCACGGCTACAGAACAGAGCGCATGCCTCCACCCCTGCATTACAGCTAATCAAAACTACAGAGCTGAAGGGAAGCCAAGAGGAAGAAAGATAATGCTTGGGGAACGGAATAAAGGAAAGCAAAGCAAATTAAATACAGATACTGAGAATTGTGATGCAGGTCCTTTGAAATTCAAATGAAATTGGCTTGAACCTCAACCCATGTGTGGAGGGAGCCTGCATCCCAATCTTTCCGGGGATTCCGAGAGGCAGAGGGAATGGTGGAGGGACTGGTGTTTTCATACTAGTCACTTCTGGCTCTGATATTCTTCCTAGGAATTACTTTAATATTGTATAGATTGTCTATTTTCCCCCAAAACATCATTTATACGACGTATTTGTGTGTATGGGTCCGGAGTGGAATAGAAAAGGGGCAGAATTTATAGAATATTTAGGGAGCTGAGAGCTTTTAAGGAGTTTATATCCGAGGTCATGTTGCACAACTCCAGGGACACTGTTTACAACGTATTCTATGCGAGCAGATGCCACTTGGAGGGCGTAATGCAGCTAGCTGTCCTCTTTACAGGGCCATGCTGCACTGTCCCCTCTTTCTCTCTCAAAGTGTTCCTCCTTCCCTTTCTATACATCTGTTGTTCTGCTTCTGCTGGCTGAGAGGGGTGGGAACTTTAGGGGTCCTGCCAGCATCAAATCCAGTGCCCCATCCCCGCGGCAGATCTCTCCTGCCCTTCCTGTTTTCATTACAGGTTTAGGCCAGTGATTCGTAACTGGGTGCAATTCCACCTCTGCCCCCAAGGGGACATTTGGCAATGTCTGGAGATAGCTTCGATTGTCACAACTGGGGGATGCTACTGGCATCTAGTGGATAGAGACCAGGGATGCTGCTAAACATCCTATGCTGCACAGGACAATCCCCCACGCCAAAGAACAATTGGCCCGAAATGTCAATAGTGTGGAGGTTGAGAAACCTTGCTCTGGAGGAGCCCCTCAGGCTTCTCTCCATTTCCCTCAATTTGCAATGTAGCCTTCCCCTCACTACTACCAGGGACCCCCCTTCACATGGTCAAAGCTGTATCAACAGGCTCTGCTCGATTAGTTCATTAATTCAAATACCTCCAGGGTCCAGGCAGCAATGCAAATGAGTGAAGTGAGTCAGGGGTAAGATGAGAAGTGACATGTGCCCGTCTGCTTCAGTGATAGGGAACAATAGGGAATGGTGAGGACTGTGGCAAATGGAGCCTGTATATAAAAGCAGTCCTGGGTTACTGCCATGCAGGCTCCTGTGTTGCCAGATTTCTGATTCCTTGAGAGAGACCCAATAATCTCATCTCTCTCACCCCACAGCAAGCTCCTCTTGTGTTATTTACTTTTTTTGCTGGGTTGCAACATACATACATACATGCACCAGTTTTAAGTGTTCAGCCCAATGAATTGTCAAGATAGTCTTGAAAAAGAACAAAGTTAGAGGACTTATGCTACCAGATTTTAAGACTCATTATAACGCTACAGTAATTAAGATAATGTAGTCTTGTTGCAAATGATAGACAGATTAATGGTATAGAAATACATCCACACGTGTATGATCCCTTGATTAACAATAAAAAAGCTATCATAATGCAGTGATGGAAAAGTTGGTCTTTTCAATAAATGGTGCTGGAGCAATTGGACATCCACGTGGAAAAAAATGAATCTGGAATCCCCACCATGCACAAAAATTAATTCAATATGTGTCATAGATCTGAATGTGAAAGGTAAAACAATAAAGCTTCTAGAAGAAAGCATAGGATAATACCTGTAGGAGTTTCATAAAGAATTTTTAAAACAGGGCATACAAATCACTAACCATAGAGGAAAAGATTGATAAATTGGATTTCATTAAAGTTAAGAACTTTTTATCAGAACTCATGACTAAGGGAGTTTTGGCAAGCTGAAGAACAGTAGACCTTATTTGCAATACATCTTTCAAGGACACTTGCCTATTTTCTTCTTCTTTTTTTTAATGTTGGCAACTATTTCTAATTTAAAACACTGAGGGGAAAGAAACCACTGTGCAAGCTGCCATGAGCAGGCCAAACAAAACAGGTCTGTGAGCCAGCTCAGGCCCACACATTGCCAGTTTGCGACCTCACCTTTAGCAGTGCAGGAGAATGATAGAGACTTAAACATTTCTGTATTTTCTCATTCTTTCCTTGACCAGCCTCTGTGAGGGGAAGAAACAATGCAGGAATATATTTCTCAGTAAGAATGTTCCCTTGGATGACAGAATGGCTGGTTATACTGCATTTAGGTTTTAAATAGCACTTTCTTCCCCTCTGATAGACCTAATAATTAAAGAAAATATTTCAAAATATTATTCAATCAATTTTTCATTGGCCACTACTGTATGTTCAGCCTGGCTTGGCTCTGTGGAGACCATAGCTGATCCCTTTTTCACTTGGCTTTCTGATTCTGGAATTTCTTAGCATCCCTGGGTGATAGTCTAGAGACCTGGAAGGTCAGCTTCAAGCCGCAATGAGCCAGAAGACATGTGGAAATAGACTGAGTTTAAACTTTTTGCATTTTGACCTCATTAATGTCCAACTGCCTTACTTTCTATCTCCTTCCCAAACTCTGGTTTTAGTCTCCTCCTTTCCTTTTTCTCCCAAGCACCACCCTTCCTTAATTCTTTCATGGTCCAGCTAGAGGCAGTGGGGTGGGGAATAATTTTTTCTTGTCACCTCTTCTAACCCCACTGTTAGGATGAATAAGAGGAGGTGGCCTGAAGGATGGCAGTGTGACAGCATAGCATATTAGATCCCATAGTGTGGAATCTGGAGTTAGACTGCCTGGGTTCAAATCCTGGCTCTGTTTCTTAATAGCTTTATAATTTGGGCAAGTAACTTGCTTTTCTATGCCTCACTCTGTCATCTATAAGTTACCAGTAATAGTGTATATCTATGTGTGTATATGTATTTTTTATATATACATACATCTATATCACTTAGAACAGTGCTTACTAAGTGCTAGACATGAGTTCATTAAATTAAAAATTGACTGTTGGCTGGTTGTCTTTCAGGCCTTGGCATTGTGCTAAGCATTGGGAAATAGAAGGCACAGGGGACCCTGTGTCAGAGACTATCTCAGAGACCACGAGCCCACCCCTGATTTCAAGACAGGCAAACAGCTTGGCCAAATCAACCCTCCTTCTTCCTTGAACTGGCCAAAATGTGACCATTGGATGGTTTGATGAGTTTCTTCTTATTGTGAAACCTGGTAATGACTAAAATCCAAAGCCACTCAGTAGGTGATTAAGATGATTCTATGGAGTCCTCTCTCCTAAAAGTTGAAATGAGAATTACTATGCAGATGAGGAAACACTTAACCCTGAGAAGTGAAGAAACTTACCTAAGACATGGCGGCATGATAGAAAAAAGCCTAGATTGCCTTGAATAGACTATTAATAGAAATATGTTTATTAAAGATTGTTTGTGAGGGCTCAGAAGGATGAAGAAGAATTATAGAGAAATCCTAAATCCCATGAAGAGACTTATTAAAAATCTGGACTTGAAGGATGCTGTTGGTGAGGACTTACGAGGAAGTGGGAAACATGTTTTTGGAAGCTGGAGCAAGGGGGATCCTTGCTATGGTGGCAGAGAGCTTAGCAGAATTGTGTCCTGTACTTATGTGGAAAGCAGAACTTGTGAATGATAAACTTATATATTTTGCCGAGGAGATTTCCAATCAAAATATTGAAGGTACAGCTTGGTTTCTTCTTCTTTTTGGTTAAATGTGAGAGGAAAGAGATAAATTGAGGGAAGAATCATTGAACAAAAATGAACCAGTGCTTGATGATTTGGGAAATTCTCAGCCTATCCAGATTGCAAAGGTCAAAGAATTCCATCACACAAAGGCTCTCTGAAGAGATTAAAGGTGTGACTCACAGATTCTTGCAACCAAACCCAGGGATCTTTAGAAAGCTTAAGAGCGTTGTCCCTCAGCCATCTTAGCAGAAGCCAAAAACAGAAACGAGATTATTTCAGAAATGTTTATGGACCTGGCTTCCATTGCATGGCAATCATGGGAGATGCACAAAGTTTTTGAGAATTTTTCATCAACAGAAACACTGCTGGCTTGCACCAAAAGAATAGGGAGTATATGAAATGAAAGAAGGTTGTTGGATCCCCCAAATTCTGCTGGCAGGAAGAAAGCTAGTACAAAATACTTAGGTACAAACATGTCCCAACTTTCATGAAAAAGGAAAGATGACTCAGAGGGTGGAAAACCAAGAGTCCAGAGGGTGAAGCTGAGAGCCCAGAAGGTAAAGTTGAGAGCCAACAGAGGATTATTTCCAGTCTTTGAAACCTAATGGAGTTTGGCTGGACTTAACAACTGCTTTGGACCAGTGATTTCTTTTTACTTTCCATTCCTACCCCCCTGCCTTTTGAAACATAATGTCTATAATTGTTATTGTATGCCTGTCCCACCATTGTATGTTGAGAGCAGATAATTTGTTTTTTCAGTTTCATATATCCGCAGATGGAGAGGAATTGTGCTCCAGGAGTTGTAGTTAAGGAATTATACTCAGCACCATATCTATGCTTGATTTAGATGATGTAAATGATAAGATGTGAGACTTTTGAGCTAGTGAGATTTAGATGAGATTTTTGGACTTTGAGTTGATGCTGTGATGGTATGAGAACTTTGGTGACTTTGGAAGGAGGCAAATATATTTTGCATGGGGAATGGGTGGGGATCATGGTGGCCACCGAAGGGCAGCTGTGGTGAGCAGAATTTTGGCCCTTGGGATCTCCACCTGGTGCTGTTACTCCTGTGGTTATAGTATGTTACATGGCAAAGGGGATTTTCAGATGTAATTAAGGCTACTAATCAGCTGGCCTTAAAATAGAGAGATTATCCTAGATTATCCAGCAGACCCAATATAATCACGAGCCCTTAAAAGCAGAAGAGTTGTAGCAGAAGAGGAAGTCAGAGAGATCCGAAGCATGGGAAGGACTTGCAGGCAGAGGGGGATGGGATGAGGAATGCAAGGCAGCCATAGGAACTGTGAGAGGCTCCTAGCGGACAACTAGCAAGGAGACAGGGACCTTAGCCCTGTAGTCACAAGGAACTGAAATCTGCCAACAACTTGAATGTAGCTGGAAGCAGATCCATCCCCAGAGCCTCCAGAAAGGATTATAGCCCTGCTGACCCCTTGATTTTGTTTTTGAGAAACTCCAAGCTGAAGACTTAGTTGAGCCAATGCCATATTCAGACTTTTGTTTTATAGAACTGTAAGATAATAAATTTGTATTGTTGTAAGCCACTGAGGTTATAGTTATAGCAGCAGTAGGGAACAAATACAAAGTTCTTATTCAATTTCCAACATTATGGGGTCCATCAGGAATTTTCCTGGGGTTGGGGTAGGATGGGGTTGCAGAAAGGCCAAAAGATAAAGTAGGCCCTTTCTGACTTCTCTGAGCATTCGTGGTTTTTATGAAAGACTATCTTTTGGAAAATAAAATTTAAAAAAAGGTCGTAGAGGTACAATGGGTGCTTCTAGTGGGTTTCTAGAGGAGATTGTGTTCTTGTCTACAAAGGTCCTGCAGGGCTATTATTTCCTCCCCCATTCATGAGCCTGTGCATAAAGCGGCCCTTCTTAGCACAGTTGCAGATAGATGCTGTAAACAGTGAGGTTAGGAACACGAGCATCAGACAGCTTGGACTGGGAGTGGCAATGGTGGGGGGAATGGGGATGGGTAGGGGAGTCCCTGGAGACTCCTAAGTCCTCTGGAGGAGGACCCTGAGGGCTGAGTACTGGCAGCTGGGTCTCAGATGTCTACAACAGAGCACAGAAAGAGAAGGAACAAGAGATCTGGGGTGAGAAGGCCTGGGCTAGAGTCCTGGATGCCACTTCCAAGCTGTGGCTCTGAAAATCACCTCCCTAACTTTTCCTTGGCTTTCTATCATAAAGCGTGGATAATGAGAAGACCCGCTTTGAGGAAGCGTAGCGCCGATTAAATAACCTGACACATGTGGAGGCATTTTGTCAGCTGTACGGCATCACGTAAGTCAGAGTTGAGATTTGTTACACCTGACACCAAATTTCAACCAACGGACATTGATTGAGCTCCTCATGCAAAAATGTCTTAGAGAACACAAAGGAGACCCTGCCTTGGCTCCTGCTGAATGGAAAGTGTGGCTGCCGACATGGAACCCCACAACCATGGCTCAAGTAGCCCAGAGGATTTCTACCTCCTTCTTAGCACCAGCGCAGAGGGTCAGGAGGTAACACGCTGCCTTTCTACCTCCTTTCTGCTTCCATCAAGGTGGTTTTCTTGGGAGATGGGGTGGGGGAGGCTGAGGTAGAACTGAGGGATTTGTGGTATTGTAATTTCTGAGTGATTTTCAAGATAAAAAAACCTTTCTCCAGGAACATGCTGTGAGGCACACGCGTGTGTTCACATGCACTTATAGGTGGTGGTGGGAATGGGAAGATGCCCCAATAGCATATAGGGAAACATTAAAATTACTTGAAATGATATTGGGACTAAAAAAAGAGGGAGATCCGTTCTGTTGAGGGTCAGGTTCCTTCTGACTATAGAATCTCAGGTGCCTGTGGACTGTAGGTAAGATCTGAACAAACGTGTTCAGATCTTAGCTGTGTTCAGATGTGTAGCTGTGTTATGTCCCGTTCTGGTCTCCATTTCCGGAAGGTCTGCAACGGTTAGGTTCGCAGGGCTTGGCTTTTATAACAGCAGGAATGGCACATGTCTGTTTTCTGCAGTTAAGTAGGAGTTTTTTCTGAAGCTGTGATGCCTTTTGACCTAATAATTGCACTTTGAAGCATATGCCATAAAGCAAATTTCCAAAAAAATAGAAACAGGTGTGTGGAGAACATAGCCCAGGAAGCTAAATTTTTGTTATCCCATTCCTCTTGCCAATGATTGGTTTATAGTGGACATGTGACCAGTTCTGGCCAATGGGATGTCAAGAGAGGTCTGCTAGGGAGACTTCTAGGAAAGGTTTCCTCATATTTCAAAAATAGATGCCTTTGGACGTTACCGTGTGGGGATGTGATAGTTGGAACTGCTTTGGCCACCTTGTGACCAGGAAGAGACAAGCCCAAGGACAAACCTAATGCTAAGGATGACGAGCAAAAGATGGAAAGAATGTGGATCCCAGATGAAGTTGTTGAGCCATTAATTAGCCTTCCTTGAAACCACACTACCTTTGAGCATCTTATGTGAAACAATGTCTCCCTACATTTAGGCCAATTTGACTCACTTGTAGCCAAAAGCTTCCTGACAGAGACACACAGCAGGAACTGGATGGCTTGTCTCATTCTATTAATAGTTTTCATCCAGAAATTTAAAGCTTAGCATACAATAGATAGCTTCCTGATTTCCACCTAGGTTTTCACTTGGTACTACATTTCCCAGAGTTCCCTTCCCTATATGTTACTAGCTAGGGTTGGCCAAGGGAGAAATTTGCAGGAGATTTGGAAGGTGGAAGTAGCCAGTTTGCTCTCAGGAGGTCAGTGTAGGTCAAGCCCTGTTACAGCTTGTGTACATTTTCATGGATCTGCTTGTGCATCTTGGTGCACCAGCAGCCAGACTTGCAGTTTCAGTTCTTACAGGATCTCTTCCTTCAGCTTCTCCAAATCCCAGGCCAGGTGTGAGCATGGCTTTATGGCAAGAGTGCCAATGTCTCCTGCAGGTCCCCCAAGGCAGCAAAGTTGGAGGTGGGGAAAGACAAACACAACTTCTAGCTTGTTTCTCACAGGTTCTACTTGCCCATGTTCTTGCCTACTTCATGTCTACCCAACTTCAAGCTCAGCACCAGACACAGAAGAAACAACCAAACTGAGGCTGTTTTACCAGTTCTCGTAATTGCTTAAGGTCAAATCCCTATAGTAAATTCCTATTCTGCATCATTCCTAGTGGTTCTGTTTCTCTGATAGAACCCTGACTGTTACAGAGTTTTCCTGAACCTAGGGCTTATCTTTAGATTTTACATCCAATTTTTAGCAGGGGAAGAAGTTTAAATGAATAGAGATAAGCTCTCTAATATGGATTCACTCTGTCTTAAAAAAAGACATGAAATTGTGCTTGTGTCATTCCATAGGGAAATATCCCTAGACTGGATGTGGGTAGTGGGCTGACAGCTTCCAACTCTGATCTTGGTATTTTAGAATCCATCACTTATCTCGCTATTTGTAAATACTCGGATGATTTGCTGAATTTATCCCTTTTCATGTGAATTTGGGGCCTTATTATCTCAAGAAAGGTTATGGTCCTTAATCTCCAACTTTACTGTATTTATCTATCTCTACCAAAATGGTACGTAACAAACCACTGCAAAATTCAGTGGCTTAAAATATCAAGTACAAATTTGTCTAATGTATCTGTGGGTTTGGTGATTTAAGCTGAGCTCTAGGGGGCAGTACATCTGGTCTTGCCTAGGATCATTCACACATCTGGCAACTGGCTGTCAGCTGGTCCAAGATAGCCTTGGCTAAAATGAGTGGCGTGACTTGGTTCTGCTCCACAAACCTCTCATCTTCCAGCAGGCCATCCTCAGCATGTTCTCGTGGTGATGGTAGAGTGCAAGAGTGAGCCAGTCCAATCATGGAAGCTCCTTTCAAGCCTCTACTTGTGTTATGTTCTCCTACATCCTGTTATCCTAAAGCAAGCCACATGGCTGAGCCCAGAGGCACAGGAGAGGGACACTGCAAAGTTACGTGGCAAAGGGGGTGTGCATACAGGGAAAGGTAAAGAATTGGGACACATTTTACAGTCTGTCACACTTAACTAGCACTCTCTTCACAGAGGTGATAAGTAACTGTCTTGCTGCTATTTCCAGGACTATTTCATTTTCAATATCTAGATTTCTTATGGCTTTTAATTGCCATGTTAATGTGTCACACAAATCATTCATTGTCAACTCAATATGTTCAAGTCTTGAGCTCAGTACCTCCTCTCATTAGGATAAGCAATTGCCTTATAAAGCTGCAGCTTTATGCAATGAGCTTGCCTTCTCCCTTTCTTCTCAGATATGTTAAACAAGTAAGAGGGAGGAAAAACAAAATCCCCAGGGGTGAAGAGTTGCTGGAAAGCAACAAATAGACAAATGCATACTATCGATATTAGGCTGAGAATAAACTGAGTCATGGCTGAGATTTGCCTGACTTACCCACCAGAAATGGTGAGAAGCAGATCAACTCTAAGTCAGTTGCGTATGTTATTGCATATTTTTAATTGTACTGGTGTTATAGATAGTAATTTTAAAGCATATTTGTAGGGTAAAAAAAGCATGTGTTTAGGTTCTTAAAATTCTTGGTTGCTTTTCTCTTTGAGGGAACACATTCTTTAGCAATTATTCTAAGAGATGCTCATTTATTCATGAAAGGTGCCCACTATGTATTTGTCTTAGGGTTCCACAGAAGCCAGCTCAGAGACAAGGATTCAAGAACAAGTGGTTTATGTGGAAGTAAAGGAAATACCAGTAAGAAATGAGACGAGGATGTGAAGACAGCCAATAAGGAGTACATAATCAAATCAGTTAGCTCTGTGGGCAACTGGAGAGCATAATTCTGTTGTAGAACTCTGGGAAACAGTGTAGAACATGTGTTTCATAGTTATTCTATCTGGGGTGTGAGGAAGCTGGAGTACTTATACACCAATAAACTCCCAGCAGTCACTGGTTGTGGGCAGTTCCTCTGGAGGCATTAATTCCTTGGTACTTCTGGTCTGGCAAATGGGCAGGCAAAGTGGGCATCAGCAGCCAGAGAAATCACTCAGGCAAATACAAGTGCTGGCTGTGGGAAGTCAGGTCAGCACCTGAAGGGGTAAGGGCGAGGATATAAGGGCAGACCACCAACAGAGCCTACTATGTTTCCCTTAGATATGCTTTGATACCTGAACTATAGATATTAGAACAGTTCTTCTGCCTACAGAAATTTCACCTTCTCTATTTGAGTGAAGTACCGAAGTAGCTTTTCACTGGAGAATAAAATGTAATAAAATCCATACATTTTTTAGCTTTATTAAGATATAAATGATGTGTAATAAACTGCACATATGTAAAGTGTACAATTTGATGAATTTTGACATATGCATACACATCAGTGAATCTTGTCTGAAGCAATTATTGCTGTGGTGTTCTCAGGGTGACTTTTCTATTTCCCTCATTCTTCCTACATTTGTTAATTGGAATTCTTCTGTAAAGAATATTTGTCTTCTTCCTCATTTGTTTATTCAATCATTTGTTTATATCAGTATGGATTCATAAATGTTTATTTTAATCTTTGGGTTATAATCTAATACTATTGTTATTTAGTTTGTTGTTCAAATTGTTTCACCTTTTGCAATTGGAGGCTTCTTCAGGTTGGCTCCTGTGTCCTTTTGACATGCTCCCATCCTTTCTTTCTTTTGAGCATCTCTATCTGTTTTTTAAATATAATATCTGGTGCATTCATGAGGAGTTATGAATACCTCTATTGGTTAGCATTAGGCTTGGCTGCATGTAACAACAAATTCTTTGTAACGGTATTTTATACAAGATCAAATTTTATTGAGTTTTATTTTACTCTCTTGATATACCATTTTCATGGATCAGAAAACTCAATATTGTTAGATTGTCAGTTCTTCCAAAATTTTCTATAGATTCAAAGAAATCTGAGTCAAAAATCCCAGAATTTTTTTTTTGTAGAAACTGACAGGCTGACTCTAAAATTTATATGGAAAATTAAAGAAACTAAAATAGGCAAAACAATTATGAGAAAAACAAAGTTGGAAGACTCTCATTATCTGATTACAAAACTTAGCTATGAAGCTATAGTAAACAAGACAGTATGGCATTGGCGCAAGAATAGACATATATATCAGTGGGACAAAATAGAGAGTTCATAAATAGTTTACTGCATATATGGTTAATTAATTTTTGACAAAGGTGCCAAGGTAATTCTATGTGAAAAGGATAGTCTTTCAACATGTGGTACTGGAACAACTAGATAACCATATGCCAAAACCCCCCCTAAAAAACAGTGAACTGTGAACTTCAACCCTTCCCTTATACCATACGTAAAAATTAATTTGAAATGCATCATAAACCAAAATGTAAGCATTAAAATAAGAAAAATTCTAGAAAAACATAAGAGAAAATCTTTGGGGTTTTGAGGGTAGGCAAAGTATTCTTAAGAAGGACACAAAAAACACAAACCATAAAATAAAAATTTGATAAATTAAACTTCATAAAAATTAAAATTTATGGTCTTTTAAAAATAATGTTAAGAAAATGGAAGGACCAATGGTAATGTGGGAAAAAATGTTTACAGAGCACATTATCTCATGAAGTATTTATATTCTAAATACAATTCATTAATAAGAAAATAATTAATTAAAATATGGGCAAAAGGTTTGGATACACATTTCACAAGAGAAGAAATATGGATGACATATAAACACATGAAAAGATGCTCAGTATAATTAGTCATTAGAGAAATGTAAATTAAAACCACGAAGAGATACCACTACACACTTACTAGAATGGGTAGAATGAAAAATTCTGACATTATCAAGTTCTGGCAAGGATGTGGAACAACTGGAACTCTTAAACATTGTTGGTGGGTGAAACTGGTTTGCCAGATTCTTATAAAATTAAACATAACTTATCATACCACCAAACAATTCCACTTAAGAGACATGAATAATGTCCACACAAGGGCTTGTACATAAATAGTTATTGCACATGGGAACAACCTAAATACCCATCAACTGGTGAATGGATAAATTGAGGTGACTGAGCCACAAAAAGGCGCAAACTACTGATACATGAAATGACATGGATGAATCTCAAAAGCCTTATGCTAAGTGAAAAAAGCCAGACATAAAAGGCTGCAGACTGTATGATTCCAAGTATGTGACATTCTGGACAAAGTCAATTATTTAGACGGAAATCAAATCAGTGATGGGGGAAGGGATTGAATGCAAGGGAACATGAGGGAACTTTTGGGGTGGAACAGAAATGTTCTATATCTAGAATGTAGCAGTGGTTACATGACTGTATAAATTTGTCAAAACCCATCAAACCATACCCCTAAAAAGGGCAGAATTTTACTGTATGTACATTATACAATAAACCTGGTTCGAAAGAAAGAATTTTACTTTTCTCTCAGGTAAAAGAAAACAAGAGGTAATAGGCCAGACTACTTTGGTGGCTTCGTGTTGTCACAGGAAGCCTGGCGAGTATCATTTTGTTTTGTAATCCTTAAGATATGGCTTCCTTTCTCTAAATTACTTCATGGTCCAAATGGTTAGCTTGGATCTCATCACATCCATATTCAGGCAGTAGGAAGGAGAAGGAGGTAATTAAGGGAATTATCACTCCTTTAAAGAGACTTCCTGTAAGCCATACATATATCCTTTTACATTTAATTGGCCAATAGTTAGTCACGTGACTACATCTAATTGCAAGAGAGACTGGGGAAATATCTTTAAGCTAGACTATGGTTATATTGAATAAAATTGGGGTTCTATTATTAAAAAGAAAAGTATGATGAGAGTTGTGATAGGCAAAAAGGAGTGGCTATTACAAATTCAAAAAAACTGTGAATCTGCCACATATTGCCAATCCCCAAGCAAGCAGTTGTGCTTGGTTTACTCTTTGGTTCTCAAGGAAATATGTTTCTCTTTCATTTAGAAAACTAGCACCTCTTTGATGTGCATAAGCCCCGTTTGAAGGGGGTTACATAAATAAAACATGTTTTAAGCCTGAGGCATCAAACAGTGACCTGCTGGAACTTCAACATTCGCACATGTATATTTTTTCACCAACTCACAGAACACACTCTTTTCTATATCCATACAAGAATTAATCAATTCTTCTATATTTACTTCAATCTTAACATTATTTTAATGATTAATAAGTGATCATCATCCATGACTAATATGATCAGTAAGTTAGAGTTCACCTATTAAATATTAAAAATTTAACTGAGTAAGAGACAGTAATCAACAGGAAAAAGTACCAATGCTTTAAAAATACACCTATATAGTTTACCATGTACCTTCACACCCATTCTCTCATTCAGAGCCAAGAAACTATAGGCAGGTGAACAAATTTTGACCAGAAAGATACCGAGACAGAAAATTTTTCCCAACAAATGATGTTATACAATCAGAAAAGTGTAATCTGAAACTTCTGTGAAGGAAATACCTAGTTTTCTGGAGGAAAATCCTTTACAGCTTTCTATGTTGCAAACTCTTCCCTCAGAGAATTATTTCAGTTGTCATTTGAATAAAAGACCTGGTCTTTTGACTTTAGGTTTCTGCTGTCTGGGGAATAATTTTCTGGATGCTTCCCCGACAGGCGGAGACTGGCATGAGTGTGCTTGATCTAATGTAGTTGTTGCCTTTTAACCAGATATCCATTCTATAATCGACAAAAATTTAATATAACTCCCTATTTTATCCCAGAGAAGGAAGAGCAAACTCTTCCATTTGTTAAGAGGGAGAGAAGGGAAGTGGTAGTGGTACAAATAACTGGTAGATACATTTGAAGTCCAGTTCTTAGAACAGGCAGACTGTAAGGGGGTAATCAAGACAGCATGTGTTGTATTAGTCAGCTATTACCATAGTAATGCTGCATAAAAAACCATTCTAAAACTCAGTAGCTTAAATCATTTGTTCTTGCTCCCATACCTTTGGGTTGGCTGGCATTTGGCTGAATTTGGCTGCAAGCTGTAGGTTGCATTCAGATTGGCTGCCTGTGTCTCTCTTCCTTCTTGAACAGGAGGCTATCTGGACATGTTCTCATGGCAATGGCAAAAGCATAAAAGGGGTGAGTGGAAACATCAGCTGCTTTAAGGTCTAAGCACAGAACTGCCATGCTCCCTTTTGTCCACATTACACTTGGGAAAAGAAACATGACCAAGAAACATCATCAGTGGATCAGGGAAATATACTTGACCTCTAGATAGAAGAACTGTAATGTCACAGGGCAAATGGCATGGATAGAGGGAGGGGTGGATAATTGGAAATAATAATGTGATACCTACTGAGAAGAAGCAACAGCCATCTTTACTTCCACACCTTTAGCTAATCAATTTCACTCCTTCCCAAGACTGTAGACACCCTTTAAAAGTGAACTAACTGCCTGAGAGTAGTTTTATTGGGAATATTGGAGCAAAGACATCTAAAAATCCTCTCCTCCATAAAAGCAACAAGAACACTGGCAAACGTGGTCAAAATCAACCTCTTCAGAACTCTGGAAATTAATCCAAAGCTTGCAGCAATCTGGGAAGAATTTATTTAGGGGGAAAAAAAGGCTGAATGTTGGCCCAGCATGGTGGCTCACGCCTGTAATCCTAGCACTTGGGGAGGCCAATGCAGGAGGATCTCTTGAGGCCAGGAGTTCGAGAACAGCCTGAGCTATACAGCGAGACCTCCTTTCTATAAAAAATAAAAAAATTAGCCAGGCATGGTGGTACGCACCTGTATTCCCAGCTATTTGGCAAGTGGAGGCAAGAGGATAGCTTGAGCCCATGAGTTTGAGGTCGCAGTGAACTATGATGATACCACTGAACTGTAGTCCAGGCCACAGAGCCAGACCCTGTCTCAAAAAAAAAAGAAAAAGCTGCATCTCAGTAAGAACAGTGAGCTTTTTGGCCTTTTAACTTACCCAATTCTCATCCTCCTCTCCCCAATTCTGTGATAGCCTTGATAACCAGCAGCCTAGCACTCACTGGATGGGTTAAAAGAGAGTTGGAGCTCTTTCAAAGCCCTGTTCTCGGAGAAATGTCCTTGTTTGACCTATTTTATACTTCCCTGGAAAATCTCACTCACAAGTTTTATCTTTATTTGACTTGACTCAGAGCTCATTCAGTGTGAACAGTCTTCTCCTCAAGGGCATTTGTCAAAAACAATCAGCAGCAATTGTTTAATATCATGGCTGCCTGAAGCAGTGGTGAAAGTTGAGACAAATAACAAGCTAACTAAAAAACTTAAATGGAGAAACTAGGGAATGAGATGTTCATAGGTGGCTTTGAAGAGCTCTCACATATTCCTGGAAATCTAGAAGGCTACACACATATATAGGTTTGGGTGCATGCTCAGGGCTGCATATATGCTCAGAAAGAACTGGAAAGGCCCGAAGTTCTCACTCCTGGATGACCTTATGGTTCTGCACAGCAGAAAGGGAAGACTAAGACAGAAGTCTAAACTAATTCTATGGAAAAACAAATACCACATGTTCTCACTTATAAGTAAGTGGGAGCTAAGCTATGGGAATGCATGGTCATACAAAGTGGTATAATGGACATTAGAGACTCAGAAGGGAGAAGGGAGGGGGTGGGTGAGGGATGAAAAAGTACCTGTTGGGTACAATGTACAATATTCTGGTGACGGGTACATTAAAAGCCCAGATTTCACTACCATACAATTCATCTATGTAATAAAAACCCATTTGTACCCCCTAAATCTATTGAAATAAAAAAAAAACTACTTCTGTAAATTAACCAATGGCTTGTAACAATTCAAGAAAAATGGCTGAATCTACATAAGTACAGTGAGAAGCCTCAGACTGGCTAAGTGTTAAAGGTGTGTCCCAACATGCACAGACAGCCCCACAGCAAAGACTCTGAGACTTATTGGTTCAAGGCACTTAAGGAAATGTCTGTCTAATCATTAGCTGACTACTAAGCTCAGTAGAGACTTCAGTGGCCACACATGACAAAGAACAGAGACTTTACAGAATTAGTTCAGGAATGTCACTAAACAAAGAGCAACAGCAACAACAAAAAACCATGGGGAGGAGGAAGGATCTGATTTTCGGAGTTGCCACATTATATTATATAAAATGTCTAATTGGCAACAAAAAATGATAAGACATACAAAGAAATAAGAAAGTGTGGCCCACATATGGGAATAAAACCAAAAACAATCATTAGAAACTACTGTTGAGGAATATCAGATGTTGGGCTTACTAAACAATCACTTAAATCAATTATTTTAAATGTATTCAAACAGCTAAGGGAAACCATGCATTAAAAATGAAAGGTTTGTACCCCCATAATACCCTGAAATAAAATAAAATAAAAAAAGAAAAACGAAAGGCAGGAATCTTAAGCAAAAAGAACAAATTGGGAGGCATCAGTCTATCAGACTTCAAGCTATACTACAAGGCTATAGTAACCAAAACAGCATGGTACTGGCACAAGGACAGAGATACAGACCTTTGGAACAGGACCGAGAACACAAATATAAATCATCCTCATATTGTCATCTAATCTTTGACAAAGCAGACAAAAATATGCAATGAGGAAAAGAATCTCTATTCAATAAATAGTGCTGGGAAAATTGGATAACCACATGCAGAAGATTGAAACTGGATCCGCACCTCTCACCTCTCACCTCTCACCAAAATCAACTCACGATGGATAACAGACTTAAACCTAAGACGTGAAATCTTAAGAATTCTAGAAGAAAATGTTGGGAAAACTCTTATAGACATCGGCCTAGGCAAAGAATTTATGAAGAAGACCCTCAAAGCAATCACAGCAGCAACAAAAATAAATAAATGGGACTTGATCAAATAAAAAAGCTTCTGCACAGCCAAGGAAACTATCATTAGAGCAAATAGACAGCCTACAGAATGGGAGAAAATATTTGCATGCTACACATTCAATAAAGGGCTGATAACAAGAATCCATGTAGAACTTAAGAAAATTAACAAGAAAAAAACAACCCCATTAAAAAGTGCTTAAAGGACATGAACAGAAACTTTGCAAAAGAAGACAGAATAATGGCCAGCAAACATACAAAAAAGTGCTCAACATTTCTAATCATCGGGGAAATGCAAATCAAAACCACAACCTCACTTAACTCCAGTGAGAATGGCTTTTATCAAAAAGTCCTTAAAGAACAAATGCTGGTGTGGATGCAGAGAGAAAGGAACACCCTTACACTACTGGTGGGGCTGCAAATTAGTACAACCTCTGTGGAAAGCAACTTGGAGATATCTCAAAGAACTAAAAACAGAAATACCATTTGATCCAGCAATCCCACTACTAGGCATCTACCCAAAGAAAAAAAAGACATTTTATAATAAAGACATCTGCACTCGAATGTTTATGGCAGCACAATTCACAATTGCAAAGATGTGGAAACAGCCCAAGTGCCCATCAATACATGAGTGGATTAATAAAATTTGGTATACGTGTACCATGGAGTACTACTCAACCATAAAGAACAATGGTGAACTGGCACCTCTTATATTATCCTGGGTGGAGCTAGAGCCGATTCTTTGAAGTGAAGTATGACAAGAATGGAAAAACAAGCACCACGTGTACTCACCATCAAATTGGTACTAACTGATCAACACTTAGGTGCTCACATGGAAGTAATATTTGTTGGGTGCCAGGCAGGTGGGAGCGGGGTGGAGGGGATGGGTAAACATATAACTAATGGATGTGGAGCACACTGTATGGGGGATGGGCATGCTTGTAGCTCTGGCTTGGGTGATGCAAGGGCAATATATGTAACCAAAATGTTTGTAGCCCGATAATATTCTGAAAGTTTAAAAAAAGAAAATAAATAAATTGAAAAAACAACAAAAAACAAAAGGAAAGCATGAGAATGATGTCTCACCAAATAGAAAATATCAATAAAGAGATAAAAATTATAAAAAGGCAGCAAATAAAAATTCAGGATTGAAAAGTACTAGAGGGGAAAAACAGCAGATTTGAACAGGCTGAAAAAAGAATCAGTGGACTTGAAGATAGTTGAATTGAGATTATCTACTTTTAGGAAAGAGAGATAAAAGAATGAAGAAAAATGAACAGAGGTTCAGAGACATATGGGACACCATCAAGAGAGATAAAGGGGCAGAAAAAATGGCTGAAACCTTCCCATATTTGGTGACAAACATTAATCTACAAATCCACAAAGCTCAATTAACTCCAAGTAGGAAAAACTCAAAGAGAGTCGCACTAAGGCACCTCATAATCAAACTGTTGAAAGATAGAGATAAAGAGAGAATCTTGAAAGCAGCAGAAGAGAAGCAGCTCATTGCAAAAAAGGGATCCTCAATAAGATTAAGAGCTGATTTCTCATTGGAAACCACCGAAATAGACAATAATGGGATGACATATTCAAAATGCTGAAAGAAAGATTATCAACCAAACATTTTATATATTGAGCAAAACTGTTCTTTAAAAATGAAGGAAAAATCAAAACATTCTCAAATAAAAGCAGAATTTGTCACTAGCAGACCTGTCCTATGAGAAATACTAAATACTGAAATGAAAGGACCCTAGATAGTAAGTTGATTCCACATCAAGAAATAAGGAGCAGCAGTAAAAGTAACTGCATAGGTAAAGTTAAAGACAGTATAAATATATTTTTGTTATTAATTCTTTCTTTTCTCCTATCTGATTTAAAGGACAACCATATAAAGCAATAATTATAAATCTGTGTTGATGAGCATATGACAATAACAGCACAAAAGAGGCAGGAGGGAATCGAGCTATGTAGGAGCAAAGTTTTTGTATATTATTGAAATTAAGTTGATATTCATCCAAACTAGATTTTTATAAGTTAAAATATTAATTTTAACACCCAGGGCAATCACTAAGAAAATGATCCAAAAATAAAGTAAAACAAATAATAAGGGACTTAAAATGGTACACTAAATATATCTGTTTAACACAAAAGAAAGCAATAATGGAGGAATATAGGAACGAAAAAGGCATAAGACATATAGAAAACAAATAGAAAAATGGTAGATGTAGGCCGGGCACAGTGGCTCATGCCTGTAATCCTAGCACTCTGGGAGGCCAAGGTGGGAGAATTGTTTGAGCTCAGGAGTTTGAGATCAGCCTGAGCAAGAGCGAGACCCCCATCTCTACTAAAAAAAAAAAAAAAGAAAGAAATTAGCTGGACAACTAAAAAATATATATACATAAAAAATTAGCCGGGTATGGTGGCGCACGCCTGTAGTCCCAGCTACCCGGGAGGCTGAGGCAGGAGGATCACTTGAGCCCAGGAGTTTGAGGTTGCTGTGAGCTAGGCTGATGCCACAGCACTCTAGCCCAGGCAACAGAGTGTGACTCTGTCTCAAAAAAAAAAAAAAAAAAAAAAAAAAAAAAAAGAAAAGAAAAGAAAAATGGTAGATGTAGATCTTACATTATTAGTAATTACATTAAATATAAATGGATTAAACATTCCAATCAAAAGGCAGAGTGGCAAAATGGATTATAAAAATATAATCCAACAATATGCTGTCTACAATAGACATCCTTTAGATTCAAAGACACAAATAGGTTGAAAGTAAGGGGACAGAAAAAGGTATATCATGTAAATAGTAACCAAAAAAAGCTAGAGTGGCTATAATAATATCAGACAAAATAAACTTTAAGACAGAAATTGTTACTAGAGACAAAGGACATTTTATAATGATAAAAGGGTTAATTTATCAGGAAGATATAACAATCATACACTTACATTCACCTAACAAGAGAGTCCCAAAATACATGAAACAAAAGCTGACAGAATTTAAGGGAAAAATAGATAAAACTTATGCAATGTAGCTAAAGTAGTCCTTACAGAGAAATTTATAGCTGTACATGCCTACATCGAAAGAAGAAAGATCTCCAGTCAATAACCTAAACTTCCACCTGAAAAAACAGAAAACAAGAGAGAACTAAACTCACAGCAACAAAGAAGGAAATAACAAAGATTGCAGTGAAATTAATGAAATAGAAAATAGCAAAATGATAGAGAAGTATCAGTGAAACCAAAAGCTAGATCTTCAAAAAGATCAACAAAATTGACCAACCATTATTGGGTCAGTTCTGTGGTATATTTTAAACAAGTGATTATCTTTTATGTCCTTAGCTCTTTTTCTCCCATTTTCTGCAGGGGTTATTTCTAACCTTTTCCATTTTCCTGGACACTGCTCCCCACAACCTAGCCACACATATGTGCATAGACACACACACACACACCCCACCTGAACTGGATTTATAGGAAATAAACTTGTCATTATTTTCATAGAGAAAACAGAAGCCATCAGAGGGGAAATTCTTCAACTTCTGATGACCAAACTTACTAAGCAGCCCTGGTTCACTCCATGGATCTGGTGAGTCAGTCAGACTGTGAGAGAAGCCCTTGGCAATGACTTTTGAAAAGAAACTGCACATTTAAATGAGTGATGGACAAACCAGTTTGAATAAACTAAGGGAACCTGGACCTTTGCCCACTGCCACCAATAGAACCAGGGCGGATCCTGGCTGGGTTGCTTGGGATGGGCTCAACAATGAAATTGTTTAATGCCTGCTTTCCCAGGAATCTTGTTCTCCCTTTGGGCATTTAAAGTGGGTCCAATATTTTCATGTGGCTTTCCCCTCAATTCTATTTTCAGGGATGTTACTCCCTTTATATTCCATCTGCGGGAAAATCAGATTGTGAACCAATCTGCATCCTGTTTAGTTGTCTGAGGGAAGAGCAGAGTGTGCTTTTGAACAGACTCTGCTTTTGAAAGTTACTTGAAGTCTGCTTTTTGCAATGCCCTGGCCTTAATGTTGACGCATCATGCCAGGGAGATTGTTATTCATTACTCATTTATTTCTAAACTTGGGAAGTAGGGGTGGTATGAAGGGAGGAGAGGTTGGGTGGAGGGGAAGAAAAGAACAGACTGTGTACTTATTTGCTCATGGTGGTGGGAATGTTATGCCCTGCCCTATTCTTCAAGAGAAATTATGCATAGCTTTATACAAGTAACCTGATCCCTCTCCGCAAAAGGCACTGGGATATATGTAAACAAAAGAGATGTTTTTGCATTTACTGAAAGAAAGAAAGAAGGAAGGAAGGAAGGAAGGAAGGAGAGAGAGAGAGAGAGAGAGAAGAAATAAAGAGACAAAAAACGAAAGAAAGATAACAACAAGCAAGCTGTGGCTCCTTGCAGTGCTCTATCTCTAAAATTCCTTCATGCATTCATGATTGTTATACATATTTTTTACGAGACTATATTGGGTTCCATATAACATATCCAATTAGCAGTGGCAAAAAGAAAAAAAAACAAAGAAAAAAAAGACTATATTGGGTTCCAGCACAAGAGGGAGGTTAAATAATTCCAAAGCTCTCTTTGAATGCTCTGATTCTTTCACCCCTAACTTGGGTGATAATGGCAGTGGAAGTTGCTGTGAGAAGAAAGATGGGAGAGATGTTACTTTCTTTGTCACCCAGAGTCCCTGACTATATTTCCCCCTGTGGTTCCTGAGGGTTTGTGTTGTCGGTTAAGCTCAGAAGAATGATAATCACAGTGGCTAAGACACACAGAGGTTGGGCTTATCTGTGACTCCAGTGACCATGGGCTACTCCCTAGGAAGTGCAGTTGTTTCATTGCTACTAATCCACAGAATGCTGTAAAGGGGAAAAATAATAAATGAGCCCAGAATGTTATGTCGGGTTTTAGCTCATTGACTTAGAAGGCTGAGGTATAATTTCCCTGAGATTTTTACAGTCA
>RJWJ010021560.1:0-27758 GCA_004363605.1 Indri indri
GTCACGAACACTAAGGAAACGTGAAAGCCATGAGTTTCACAACAGTGCACTTGGATTGTTAGCATGCAATGCAAACTACAAATTAAAGATACGTGGTGAGAAACATCAGGAAATTAATCTAAACAGGGTCACTGAAGACGCAAACTCACAGCTAACGTCCCAAAGGGGATCAGACGAATTCAGCCCCGACCACTTTTTACATTTTCATTTGGGTTTATAGAGTGGTCCAGCTCCTCTTCCCCTTTAATACATGAATAACCTAATAATTAAGTGGTTATTCATTTCAGGGAAAAGGCTAAAACTGTTTTTAAAGTTCCTCCCACAAACAGTATCTCGTTATTCATCTCTCTCTGCTTTATAATAAAAGGGGTATTCAGCCGCACTCATCCAGAATACAGTTTTTGTTGAATAGCGTTTCTGCAAACAGACAAGAGAATGTCAAGAAACAGTTGGTCTGTGTTTGTAGAATCCACAGAAAACATGTTTTAACAGAAAAGGGGAAGATAGCACAGTGCGGGTCATCCGGACGTCCTGCCCTTGTCTCCACCACCCCTCAAAGAAAAGCAAAGTACGTGCCCAGCGTCCACCAGAAGCAGAGAAGGGTGAGTGTTCCCCGGACAAGAAATGATTCTTTAACCACCACCCTCTCCTCACCATTGCTTAACAAAACCAGGACGATTTCAACGCACTGAAACCAGGCTGAAGAGCTGCAAACTTAGAAATGTTTGGCCTATCTTTAAAATCCAAATATGGGACTCTAATAGAGGAAACCCCTTTTATTATGGGCTCTCTAAACTTCTCCAGAATTCTACTTAGAAGCTAAACCTATAAGTTCCTGCCAGTTTGTTATATCCTTAAAATTTAGTAACGATTTTAAAATGCAGAGATTAGGCAAGATTAGTGCATGCAGGCATGTACCCACATCCACACTCACAAATTCTTCTCGCAAAGAGACAGGCCTTTTTTTTCCCTAAAGGATTCCTGATGTAAACACGGTTGTCCCACTTTTGAGAAGGGAGGAAGGGCTTTGCTTTTCTAAGCAGGATTAGACTTTTTCACGTAAAGCATCACTTCCCACCGGAGGGCAGTGCCTTGGACGCGCCTTGCTGGGTCTCTGCTCACCCAGCCCGGAGGCTCTTTCCTCAGTTGTTCTGGGTGTCGCCAGGGTGCGCCCCATGCCTCACGCTGGCGGGTGTCCACCCCCCGGGCGTTAGCGGCCAGGAAGCCAGCTGCGCTTCACTCCCAAGCCAGGTGTCCCCACACAGGGGCACCTAATGCTCCGTGGGCACGCAGGGACCCCATAGTGCACGGCACAGAACTAGAAGAAACAGAAATAAAAGGAAACCGTGTGACAACTCACAGAGTCCCCCCTGCCGACAGCCCTCGCTACCCACTGTCCCACCGTCTCCTCTAAGGCTCCTCAGAACAGCAGGCGAAGCGACGTCCTAGGCGAGTCTCAGCATAACCTCCCGTCTCTCCATCCCTGCTTATGCGAGAACGCCCCAAAGCCTAAAAACCAGGAAACAGAGTGACAGAGGACAGGACAGCCACATGCGTGAATGTCCCCAGCAAGCCACTGCTCTTGTGTATCCAAACGCTTTCCCATGAAATATCTCACTTTAGTCTTATTCGGTGAAGTCATAAAAACGTATGTTATTGACACTCAAACACTGACACCAAGTCACGATCACGAGAGACTCCAGGTCTTTGGACTTTGGGTCATTTTCTACAACAAAGTTGGACAATATCAATTTTCCACAACAAAAGCGAACGAACGTTTTCCAAGGCTCTATCAGAGCGCTAACCTTGCCCAGGTGTGACTTTGCCGTACGATGCACCGGGTATCAGTAACCAGCCTGGCAGAGCTTACGGCACGTGACCCATTGACACACGAAACCGCAGGGCACGCGATCTTCAGCATTCTGTGTACTCTGAAACGAGCAAACCACTGTCGTCTACACTCCCTTTACTTCCTGTTTGGTTGAAAGAAAACCAAAAGGCTGCTTCCTTCAGCCAATCGCCCGCTTTATCCAACTCCACAGGTTTTAAATTATAGCACTTTGCTTCATAGAACAGTCGCACAAAATACAAACTACTATCATTCTTCCCACGCCAAAGATTTAGTAAATCTCCAGGTGATCAGGCAAAATTCAAAGATGACGCTACACGAAGGTTTACGGTACTCAGCAATAGTTTAAAGATACATCCAGGCATCTCGCTGGAGCCTAGGAGTTGGAGGCTGCAGTGAGCTGTGACGCCACCACTGCGCTCTACCCCAGTGACAGAGCAAGACCCTGTCTCAACAACAACAATGACAATATCTGTGCTTCAAAAGGCACCATTCCCATTTTAGATGTCTTAATGCACATGAGAAAAACAGAAATGCTGCGGATATGTTTTCCTTTTTGTGATCTTGCATAAAACCACCTCAAAGCCTGCAGCAGTTCTGGCTCCTGGCCTGGCCCACCCAGTATCGACTCCACCTGAACTGGGAAAGTAAACCACGTTCCCAGACCTCCAGGACAGGGAGCTCCCACTGCAGGAGAACACAGCCTGGGATGCAGCCCCGCGGCAGAGAGCCCCTCCCTGCCACACTAGCTGCTCTCTGCATAAAGCAACGTGTCAAGCCAGAGACAAATCCAAACCCCGCGAGGAGAGACCGTCTTTGAAAGGGTTCCTGCAAGGTGGAAGGGACCACTGCTCCGACCACAAAGCCTGCAGCACCTCAGGGTTAGGCAGAAAGGTTCTCCCTTTTACAAGTAAGAATAAACACTAAACAAGGCCAGAAGGAACCAGGTGGGAAGTGGGGTGAGGGGTGGCTGGCGCTGGGTCAGAGGCTTCCCCCGAGGCTGCCTGTCTCAGGCACATGCGGCTCAGGCTGGGGGCGGGCCAGCGTCCGGGGACTGGGGCTAGGAGAAAATCTGAACCGAAGTTTGGCTAACAAGGGTTTGTTCTCATTGCTCAGCAGAAATAAGGATTCAGCTAAGCACCCGGGAGGCAGAGGAGACTCCTGAACGTCCAGGATCATGTCCAGGTTCAGGCAAAGTGAGGCACTGTCAGACGTCAGGGTGTGTGTGGTCTGGAGCAGGGTCCCTGAACGTTGGCACCGGTCCTCCCACGGTTGTGTAAAACTCCTCCTGCTAAAATTCCCAGAAGGGTTTTGCTTCTTGCACCGAACTCTAACTCACATGGGTGCTTGCATGTTCCTTTTGTAACAACTGCAGAAGAGGAGGATACAGTTCCGCAACAGTAACAAAATCATAAAGGCCCTAATACCGTAGCACAGTAACGGCTGTGGCCTGAATGTTTGTCCCCCAAAATTATGCCGAAACTTAATCCCCAACATGCCGGCATTAAGCAGTGGGTCCACAGGGAGCCCCCACCCTCACGACTGGAAACTGCCCTTACAGAAGGGGCTTGCGGGAGCCCCTCCGCTCCCCCCACCTGGTGAGAGGAGACAGCCAGAAGGTGCCACCTGACAGCGATGGCCCTCCCCAGACACCAGGTCTGTGGCGCCGTGACCTCGGACTGCCAGCCTCCAGCAGGGCATTCCTGCTGCGTGTGGTGCCCGTCTCAGGTGTTTAGCTATAGCCTGAACGGACCAAGGCAGCAACCTGACGCTGTTCATCAATCGCTTTCTCTATGGGCCAGAGAGCTCGCAGGACGCAGCACAAGAAAGCGGGTGCCATGCCTTGGGGAGGGGAAGGGAGTTCACAAAGAATCTACTTAGAAGCAGAGCCCCGGTCCTTCCTTGCAGGAAGACAGCGAGGCTCTGGCAGAAAACCACGGGGTGGGCGGGAGGTGGGGGCTGGATGGCCACGTGTCACCCTCACGCCCCAGCCCTGGAAGGACAGTGGTTGTGGTCACCCCGTCGCAGGGGCCGCCAGAGGAGGAACAGTGCTCGGTCAGCTCAGTAGCAATCAGGCAAGACTTTTCCCTACACCGTATAAAACAATAAAACCAGCCCAGGAATTCCACACGACCACCAATTTGCTTGGAATTGTGCTGGATTTCACATTTAGGTTCTGACATGTCAGTTAATGTATTAAAACTGTGAACTGTATTATGAAGTACATAAAAAAGTAATCAAACTATGCGATTCTGTTTCACACAGCGAAGTGGGCAGACTCCGTATCCCAGCACTTACCCAACGCTGATCAGTGCTGAATTAGGACTTCGAATGCAGTTGCGTTTTTAATCCTAACGTAAATGCATGAGCCTACACTCCCCCAAGAGCACCGAACAAGTGTCTCGGATGTTATTTAGCAAGGCCACACCATGTGACTGAAATGTAATTTTTTTCAAAGACCCAAATAATAGACCCAAAGAAGGCACACTACTTCTGTCCAATTTTCTTTAAATATCTATTGCTTCCTAGAAACCATCTCTCATTATAACTCCGGGCACATGAAAGGCTGATACGATGTAGCTATTTTTTAAAGACCAGGAAGTAAATAGAAACACTGTATTAATTTCCTATTGCTGTTGCAACAAATTGCCACAAACATAATAGCTTAAAACAGCACAAATGTATCCTCCTCCAACCTCTGCAAGTCAGAAGTCTCGCTTGGCTGAAGCCAGGGTTGCCCCGTGGTCTCCAGGCGAGAATCTGCTTCCTTGTCCCCTGCCAGCTGCTGGCAGCTGCCACGTCCTCAGCTCACGGCAGCCCCACCTCCACCGTCCCACGTCCCCTTCCCTCACAGGGCCCGATGGCACCGGGCCCAGGGACAGGCAGGGGGCATCTCCCCATCCCCCGACCCCTATCTCACTCACATCTGCAAAGCGCCTGCCACGTGAGGTGACGTGTTCACGGGCTCTGGGGATCGTTATTCTGCCAACCACAAAGTTGACAAACAAAAATTAGAGAATGTCTGTAGCTACAATTTTCTCTTTAATTTCTAAATTTAGAACCCAAATCTTACATCGCTTGACAACTACACTGATCACTAACAACAGTCACAGAGATGCCAACAATGAATTAAAAAAATAAAACAAGTCCCGAGCTACCACATTTCAGAGCTGTGTTTGGTGTCACGGAGCACGGGTGAATGCACACAATTTAAGATCAAATATAAGGCACTTTCAACTTTAGTACTTTATTATTTAACTAAATATTATCTCATTACAATAAAACAGCTTCTTGATTATATAAGTATTTATAGTTTGGCTTTGTTAAGTAACTACCAAAAAATCTATTTCTATGTGATTACAGAAATTAATTTGCCACATAAAATACATTTCTTCATTCTATTGGCCCATATAAACTAAAAGGGTGCATTAAAGAAAAAATGTCTAATTAATTTAAGGGAACTGCCCGGGACTCAGATACGAAGCATGATCTCTCCTGGCCAATCAGGAAACAGCCAGACCAAAATTTGCAGAGAAGGAAAAACACAAATTTCACTTATGACCAGGCCGTACATACTGGTTTTCTCTACCGAATTGCTGGTTGGACACTTTTCATACATCAAGCTCTTATAGAAACCAGAGCCCAAGGATGCTGAAAAAAGCCATGAATTTTTGAAAAATCTATGAAATACAGATAGATCAAAAGCCACAGGCAACGAAATTGTTTTAAGACAACTTGGAAAATTCACACACTGGAGATTGCCACACAGTGAAGTTTTTAGGAAACAGTCGGAATCGCCCACAGTGGGGTCCAGGGTGCTGGTTCTGGCTGCGGCTTCCCTGGCAGAGAAGTAGAAACACCACCCCCACCCCACCCCCGCGGCGCAGGGAACATCAGAGCTCAGGACACCTCAGACCACAAGAGGAGACGTCATCCCCTCGGGCTGGGAGTCGGGGCAGCGCGACTTTTGCAACTGCCTCTGCTACGGGTCGGGGTGGGGGACGTTAGGAAATCACGAGACTCCAGATGTCTTCTCTTCACAACAGACGCCAGAACTTCCTAAAACCTTCCTTCAGTGTTTCACTCAGGACTCCTTTGCCAAATCTAGTACAGTCTACCTTCCTTACCTGCCCCCCAAAGCCACAGGTATCACAGATAAGGTCAGCTGATGCCGGCTGCTACCACTGGTCTCAACAAACTCATTTACTTGCGACTGTTCTTGAGGGACGTTCTCAGCTGAAACAAGAATCCATGCAATTTCCTTATCCCTGTTTGGATTTGCGTGTGAAGGCTGTAACCAAACCAGGTCTCTGATGCAGTCACAGAACAATCGTTCCTGGAGCATGTACACTTTCCACCTGTTCTGGATCTCAACCCCCTCAAAACTGTTAATACTGCAATAAATAATTCACCAATATTTGCGAGTCATTCACCCAGCCACAAGAACAATGTAATGATCACGCAATAAAAATGCTTTCTTAGGAATTTCTATCATACTAACAAGGAAGCTTTGAATGCTATGTAAGTGCAATAAAGAGGAAAATAACCTCCATCAAACAGACAAAAACCTAAAGAGAAAAAACTGGTGAGACACTCGCTCAAGAGAACCAAAACGATCACAAAAGAGCTTCATAGTTTTTGAGCCCTGGTCATCGCGGCACCCGAATTCAGGATGCCCTGTCTCTACAGACTCATCCCCCTGGCCCGTCACAGAGGGTCGCACCCGCACTCCTGGCTCCTGCAACACCCTTCAGGCCCACAGCCCCACCCCAGTGTCACGTCTGACCCTAAACATCTTCCCAGCGAGACCCCCGGGAGCCTGCTGCAGCGTGGCCTTAGGAAGCACCGGAAACAGAGAACAAAGGTATACGAACCAACAAGCCCATTCTTTCCAAGCTGCTTTCTGGCTTCTATGTCATCTCTGTAGAATGAGTCCCGTGTAAACACGCACAGGAGTGGCAGGTCGGCCCCGCCCTCACACAGCCCTTGGTGCTGAAGGTACCAGTGCAGCACATAGTAACCCACAGGCTTGACCCACACATGATCTGTCCCTGACACAGAAGGGGCCACAAGGGACCAGCTGGTGCCATCGCTCCTGGGGCAAGTAACCCCGGCTCCCCATGGTGATTACCTGCTGTGATTTGAATTCTTGTCCATTAGGAAGGGGATCTCGCCACCAAGCCCTCCTGGCTGCACCCCGCAAATAACCAAAACCCCTATTAGAGAACAATGTTTCCATAACCTCAGAAAACCAGACCCAGCCAAGCCTGGGGAGATGCCCGTGCACATCTGGCAGTCGCTGACTGACAGGCGACCAGGACAAACACCCCAAACCCCAGGTTCCCACACTCGCATGTCAGAACGACTACAATGCTGTCCAACACAGTCATGGACCGAGAAGGACAATTTACGCGGATGTATGTCGCATGCCCCTTGGTCGTGCCAAGACACAGAGCAGGCCCACACAATGTCCTCTCTACCTCTGCTGTGTCCTCCTGTTCCAGGGGGAAGGTCTGAAGTCCATTAAGATTTGTAAAGCTCTAGAAATTCTTCATTCCTTCTCTGCTTGTTCAAAGGCCTAAGGGGCCAGGCGCAGTGGCTCACACCTGTAATCCCAGCACTTCCGGAGCCCGAGGCAAGAGGACTGCTAGAGCCGGAAGTTCAAGACCAGCCTGGGCAACATAGCAAGACCCCATCTCTACACACCCACGACAATTTTTTTTTAATTAGCCAGGCATGGTAGTGCACACATGTAGTCCCAGCTATTTGGGAGGCTGAGGTGGGGGGGTCACCTGAGCCCAGGAGTTCAACGTTGCAGTGAGCTGTGATGATGTCACTGTGCCCCAGCTTGGGCAACAAAGCAAGACCTGTCTCTTAAAAAAGAAAAAGAAAGAAGGATGACTAAGGCCTTGAAGACATTATAGTAAGAATTGTCTCTTAAGACAATTCAAACACACGCACAAACCTTAAACATGGAATGGTCCTCTGGGCCCTCAAAGTAGTCACAGCTCACAGGCCAAGGTGGAACCACATGCAGGACTTCTGTCAGGACACGGCCGAAAGTCTGTGCCCCGAGCGGGCACTCCGGGAGCCGTCCGGTCTCGTCCCCTCTCAGGTGTGCAAGTCGTACTTGAAGACTAGTTTCTATATTCACATACCTCTGCAATATCACATGAGATCCTCTCGACTTTACGAATCCAGGTGCTCCCTGACTCACATGGTAAGCCGCAAGGGTTTACCGGGACGTGGCCCCATCATGAGTCAGGAGTGTGCTGAGCCTGTCGCTTTTGTGCACAGAGCCCAACCACTGTACGTTGGGACCGTCTGTGTCATGGGTACCATCTTCAGAGACAAAGGACACCTCTTCCCAGACAAGAACCACAATTTATAATTCTCAAAATGGATAAGGAAAAACTCTAAAATTAGATTCTTAATGTTCTATAGGTTCAGACGAAGCCAAAATAGGTTCACTAAGCCACTCGTGCCGTTCCCACAAAGATGCTCGAATCTGACGACAGTGACTCTCACATCACCCCGTGAGGTGGGTGTCACCGAGACACGGTGGCCGGAGGCTGAGGGACACCGCCGCAGGACCAACATCCAAACCCTGAGGTGCAGTCTCGGGGCACTTGCCCTGGGATGTTTGTTGGTAAGTCTGACGCAGTCCTAGCTAGACCCGCCCTCCCATGACCTGAAACCCCGCCACGCACACAAGAAGATCATCTCGAAACACATCGGTGTCGGCACGCAAGTCTGGCCATTCAGAATAGGCTTTCTGGAGATAAACCTCTCCTCCATCCCACTGCATGTTTTTCTTATGGGATGAAATGTTTCATCTGACACACACGAATAAGCTACATATAAAAGATCTCGTATAAAAATATAATCACTTACAGGATTCTCACTACAGTGATAGTTAATGTACCGATTACCCCAACACACAGCACGATGTCTATCAACATCATTAACTTGTTCCCTTAAAGTCCTAACACATTCAAAACAAAAATAACCCGTGTCACAAGCAGAACTCCCGTCACCATTCTCCGTTAGTCACGCAAATACGAGTCATATCACATCACGAAAGCAAAAGGTAAAAAGACATCTTGTTTTCATGACTCACTGCTCCAAGTTTAATGCAAGATTGCTAAAACCACTGAGACAAACAGGACCACAAAATATTTAACCATCTCCATCTCAATTCAAGTCATTATTCAAGCACTGCTTCTGCTCTCATTACGAGAATTTCCCAAAAGTAAATGCTAGAATTAACAAGATGACAACTTTTCTCTGGTGATAAAAATTATAAAGAAATTGGTGGAAGATTTCCCCAGCTGTCAGAAACTTTTCTTTTACAAAACATGATCGAGACGCAAGGACCGAGCTGATCTTTATACTCACTCACCATCCACCCAGCCACACAGAAGGAGACTTTGAACACCGGCAACGTGTGCTACCAAAGCCAACTTTCTTAGCATCGAGACCGAGAGCAGTTTCCCTAATGTACCGAGTACCCAAAGCATTGTCTCAAAACCTCTTAAGATTTAGTAACAACTCAATTCGGGAAAAACACCAGTCATCCTTTTATCTTTGAAGGGGACGATTTAGCTGAAATGATTTAGCTGAATCTGTGATTAAGAGTCTTTAACAGGATGATTTGTGTTCCTTTCCTTCTTAGGAAATAAAATTGATCACCTTTCAAATCTCAAAAATACTAACAGGTAATGTCGTGGCTCAGCCAGGTTAGAACCATAAACAAGGTGAGTAAAAAGTCCAATAGCAGCTGCAGGTCTCACGTGAAGCCGTCAGTGCTCGGGGCTCACCTAGACCCCTGGCCCATCCGGCTGGCGGATGAATTCAAGACAGAAAGCCAACCGGCCGGGCAGCTCCTTCCCAGACACTCGCACTCTCAGAAAGCGCTAAGAACTTGGCATTCTGTGGGGGCGTCGGTAATTAGCACAAGATGACATTACCGTGGCTAACTCTTGTCCATGAGCAATTCCTAAAATTCTCCCTCAGTGAAGCCTTGTTTGGTTTAGCAATGGAAAAGCTGAGCCTACCTTTCATTTCACTTACTCTGAACATCTTCCGCTTTCTAATTTAAAAAAAAAAAAAACAGGAAATGAAGTGTGAGCCGTGCGGGCAGGGTCCTGAGCCCCCACCCCGGAGCTGAGCCCAGCCCAATGGCACTCGGTTGACACAGGACTGATACGATGTCCAGAGGTTGAAAACAGACATCCCTGATTTCAAATGCCCCGGGCCTAGCGGGCCAGGTGGCCCACGTGACTGTCATTTGCGCTGGGCCCTGAAATTGGTCCAAATCCCTGTCTGAACAAGTTCTCACCCTCAGGGCGTTTCAGCTGCTTTTTCTTTAACGGACCTATCACATTGGTTATTGCCAAGTATAAACCAACTCACCCAATTAATTTTTCACAAATAAAATGACTCATCTATCGACTATTAATATGAAAAATATGGAAATATATTTTAAACCCAATACATCGAGTTTAATTGCATCTTTAAAGAGAATATGAACGAGGGAAGAATTCTCCAAGGATGGGAGGAAAAAACTCAGTTATTAGATAAGCTGAAAACCTCAAGGAGAAAGCCACGTATGTGGTAAGAGCTCAAGATAAAATTTTTTTCTCTGAATTTTTGTTTCAGAAGAGCAGAGATACCCAGAATACGACCCTCTGCATCTCGCACTCCTCTGTGCCGTGAAAGAGGACAGGCTCCAAGGCCACTGCAGCGGCTCATCCGGGTACATGGGTACATTGTTTGAAGCCTTCTTTATCCGTCCTGTGGGTACCACAGAGAGAGAGAATTCCTCCTCAGCAAGGCTCATAATTTGTACACAGTTGTTAATTGCTCTGAACAGTCAAAATTTTAAGAAATGAAACAAATACTGATGTTCCACAGAACCAAACATTCTCATCTTCCAAGTCGAGAAGTGTCAGTTCTCACTAGGAAAGTACTTGCTTAATTGTTGGTTAGTATTCAAATAAATTTAAAATTCTAAGATGATTATCGGCCCTTTCTCAGTGGGTGTGTACCTTGAGCTGGCTGCAACAGTGACGCATTTTGGCCACATACTCTCTCCTCCCTGGTCTCGCTTAAAACAGAGCATCCCGCACCTGAGAAATGGCGGCACAGGGCAGGTGCGTGGTCTGTGGCCCAGGACAGACAGGTAGAAGTGCAAACTGTCTCATCTGTGAATGCCCTTAGCACTTGTCTTACAGAGGAGACCACTGTGAACAAAGTTTATAACAAGGGAGTTTTAAAACTTCAAAGCGATTTCTAATTTTGTTCCATAGAACTTTCTTTTTTTTTTTTTTTTTAGAGATGGGGGTCTTGCTATATTGCCCAGGCAGGTCTCAAACTCCTGGGCTCAAGCGATCCTCCCGCCTCAGCCTCCGGAGTAGCTGGACGATAGGCGCCGCCACTCGGCTCCCAAGAACTTTCAGAACAGCTGTGTCACCAGCTCCCCCAGTCGGTGAGAGGGTGGTCTGGACAGAGCCACGTACAGGTGGACACGGTACAGGTGGACACGGCATCCGTCTGCCACGTGCCTGTTAAGTATGCACATTCTCAGGCCGCCTCCTGGACCTGTGGCGTCAGAGCCCTGAGAGGGGGGCCCAGAAACCCATGTTAACACAGGTGAGTCTCAATTTCACTGAAGTCTGTGACAGGCAACAGGTCTGAGTTCTCAGAGGATAATTATGACAAAAGACCTTTTACCACTAGACTTGAGTTCTGCTCAAGTTGAGCCAGGAATGGACAGAGGGTCTCAGAACATCCACCTCTGGACAGGGCATAGCTCACATGGGACCTGCTGAAAAACAGGTTTACTGACGAGTGAGGTTACAAAGTGATTCCCTTGATGGGTGCCGTCAGCGCCCCCAGACTGCCTGGATGCGCCGACGCCGTCCAACCGGCAGCAGACGGCTCTGCCCGGCACGTTCTCACCACCGAGCACAGGCGGGAACAAGGGACCTTCTCACTCTCCTCGCAGCAGGGATCCCACCTCCTCCTGCCTGGCCCTGGCTGGAGAAAGGACTCAGGGCACCGCTACAAGAGCCTGGGTCTTTCTGGGCCAGTGGGATTATCTGCTGCTCGTTCAAGATTAAAACAGCCAAAGGGTACAACCTCCCGCAGCCTCAGTTCCACAGATAACACCTGTAAGACGCCAGTTCACCAGATAACGACGCGGCACCACTGTCTATAAATAAGCAGCGCATCCCGGCATCCGCGCTGAGATGTGAATGTCCGGAACGCGCCCGCCAGGCCCGGGGGTGCTGCGGCAGCTGCGGGAACATGAGCTGCGCAGGAGTCCAGTTTGGAGGAAACTCGAGCACCTAAAATTGGTCTCACTGGTTTCATGTTCTCGGCAAGGCTCCACCAGGCAGACAACTGCGCGAGTTTCCACCCTGGATGGCTCTGATTCCTTCCCTCTTAATAATCATCGCTGTTTCTGAGTCAGGATAACCAGGACAGCGGCTGAGCAGGGCATCAGAGCAAAGGCACCATCCGCAGCTGGGTCACAGCGGCACTGATTTCCAGCAAGAGTGGACTTGTACGGAGGAACCGACGCCTGGAAGTGGAGTTTGACAGGCAACTCCCCAGGCCCAGGGGAAGGCGAGTTCCACGCAAGCCCACCGAGGTCCCAGCCCCCAACCAAGATGACACCCAGGTGCACCCTCTGCCCTGCCTCCCTCTGTGCCTCCCGAGGGGTCCTCTCATCCATCCCCCGGGGCAAGCCTCCCGCCGTCTACACGCCTTGCCGGGAAAGCACAACACCTCTGAACAGCCCCTGCTCTGCTTCGGTCCCCACCCTGTGCCCAGGGCCCGGCATCCGACCTCATTCCATGGAGAGCCCTGGCGGCCTCGTCCTGCCTCTGTGCGGCCGTGCACACGGTCTGCCTTGCCTTAACACCCGCGTACGTTTTACTGCACACAACCAGCATTTCAGGTACTTGGCCACCACCCGAGGTGCACGCCCCCAGCAGGTGGCCCTGCCACTCTGCCCTCCCAAGCTCAGGTGACCACAAACACCAGCTGGCGAGAGGTGGGCTCTGCACCCTGGTGGGCAGCACCCGCAGAGAACTCGGGCAAACCCGAGTGTGTCCCTTCTGCTGGGCACAGAGCAGGTTCTCAGACCCACTCACCTGGGGCACCGGTTCCGCTCACAGCCCTCCTAAAGGAACCGGCAGTGGACGTGCCTTTCTCCCTGAGCACAGTAACCCTCTTCTGAAGGTTTCCCCTGGCAGGAGTCATAATTTAGGAAAGGACAGACCCCAGCTTGCGAGGACAGGAGCACCCCCCTCACCAGCCTTATGCAAGACCCAGCCGGATACCTCACTCCGCAAGTTTTTAAATCCAAAAGGCTTTGTTTCAAAATACTATTGGCATTTAGTTTGTGCACAAAATGCTAAAAAAGAAAAAAAAAAAATCCACAAGTGAAACAAATGCCTTCGATTGTTTGATTCAATTATTACATATTATGTAAGTTCAAATTCACCCAATAGTGAAGTTTCACGCATTTTTTAAACTGACATTTTCACATGTATATTCTAGGCATTCAAATAGTTTATTAACATAAACTACAAGCACCTCTTCGAGAAATAAGTCTTTTCTGGCATCGGATGACCACGGGACAACTCGGACCTGTGACGTGTAAAAGTGCAGTTGCCGGGACGAAAACCAACTCCACACCAGCGGCCCCTTCCGCATCCCTCACCCGACCACACGTGGGCCTGGCCGGGTTCGCTGACCGGCCCACATTTCTCAAACGCACAGCTGCCGCTCACACCGCCAATGGCAGCCGGCGCTCAGAGAGCAAGCACAGCTCCCACCCGGCGTTAAAAATATCCTGATAGAAAACTGTAAAGTTTTATTTTTAACTACTTTTGTATTAAGACAAATCTCTATCAAACATTCACTCAATGCTAAATACCCCCGGTCCCCAGCCGACCTCTTTAAAAATATCTAAGATTTGAGAAAGGAACGACCATTTTGTTACGTACTCCAGTAACACCCCTAGGAGTGCATAAGGGTGAAGTTCAGGGAAGGCATTTTAGTATTTTGTGTACACAAGTCCCTTAATAAAATAAAGCAATACTCTATTTGGAATGTTATTTTCCGTTAAGTAGGAATGTTCAGAAACCAATGTGCCCATCGACTTTTGAAAACGAGGGAAACTATTGAGCATGATGGAAGATCACTCCTAATTTTCGAGCTGAGAAGAGCCCATGTCAGGGACCAGGCTGGAGGAGGAGCTCCCAAAAGCAGAGTGATTTAATTGAACAGCAAAATCACAAAAGACCCTGCAGTTCTGTAAAGCAACACGGAATCGTGCTAGAAAAGGCAAAAGCTGATCACAATGTGCTCAGATCCCCTTCTGGCCAGGTCTGCAGCGAGACCGACCAAGAGCAGGAGACTCCGCAGCAGACGGACCAGCCGGCGTGGGGCGTGGAGACGAGGAGAAATGGCTCCTCGGACGCCCTCAGAAAGGCACGGATGCCCAGGCCGCCACCCGGCCACGGGGACAAGGTGTGACCTGGGACCTGCCGGCGTCCACCAGCCGCTCACCCTAACCCTAACCAGACCACTGCTGACGCTGAACGAAACCGCGTCTGCACGGAAGTGACGGCGGGCGAATCCTCCCGCTTCAACAGGACCCGTTTTTAATGATTTCTGTTTTTAGAAACCTTTGATCGAGTGTCTTATTCTGGAAAGCTGGGATGTCGGCAGCCCCCACGCCGCTCACAGCTCAGGCGCGTCGTGGCTTCACTGTTCTCTGCACCTTTCACAGGACCCGGGTCCACCTGGGCTCGGAGCAGGCGCCGCCCAGCAGTGCTGTGACGGGGACACAGGCGAGCTCGAGCCACCGCGGCATCTACTGCTCACGCTTTCCTCCCCCGGCGCCGTGGACTCGGAGGGGCAGGAGACACCCCTCACTCTTCACTGCTGTCACCCCCACCCACGCGGTGCGGCCGTGTCACTGCACTGACCCCTCCCGCTGTGGACCGCTGGGCGCCAATCCCCGTCATCCTGGCTGTGCGCTAAGACCTGCGCCCAGCCCTGGGACGGGTGTCCTGATCCCTTCCCAGAAACCACAGAGAGGCGTCTGCCACGTGCCACCTGGTGAAGGAGGCGCTGAGGGCAGACCCACCGTGGGCAGATTCCTGGCAGGTTCACCTTCGTGTGGCGGTTTCGGAAGACGCGCACTGAGCCACTGAAGGAATTTAACCAATGCAGCCCGAGCCTTCCGCTCGCAGCCTCAGCTTCCTCACGGCTGCTGCACAGATCTTATCTGCATGTGGTTTCTCAAAATACTCCTGTGCACCTAATAAAACAATCACCTCAACTTTGCTCCATGAAAAAGTACCTGGCGCTCTCTTACCGGAGAACCAGGTTTCCAAGACAGCAAGAACAGGGTCAAACCAGGACAACATCCGCTTGCAGACTGATCCCGCAGGGGCCAGAGGGCCACTCCCACTGGATTGGAAGCAACAGGGCCAGGCAGAAAGGTCACCACCCACCTCAGGCCACCAGGCTGCCCAGGGGCATGAAACTGCACACACTGATTGCTCCTGTCCTGCGGACGGATGTCCATGATCAAGGCACCTGTCACAGGTTCACTGTCTGGTGGGACCTGCATCCCAGCTCACAGACGGCGCCTTCTCACTGCGTGTCCCATGGCCGAAGGCACGAAGGAGCTCTCCGGGCACCGATCCCAGCCGTAGGGTCACCTCCCAAAGGCCCCACCTCCCAACACCATCGCCTGGGTGAGAGGACCCGACACGGGAATTTTAGAGGAACACAAGCATTGGGACCGCACTATCCCAGACAGAAAAGGCCATCATTTAACCCAAGAAATGGCGCTTTTGCATCTAAGAAATTTCAAGACAAAATGAAAAGACACTCGGAGAAGTAAATCCACACGGCCAATGACTCACATCCGCCGCGTCTCACCTGAGACTTGCTGAGTGTTCCTCATCTCTATGACTGGTCACGAATCTGGTTCTCACGTTTCTCTACCCAGAAGGTCAAAATCACTGCTCCAATCCATTTGCTCTCTTTTTCCAAAGCAGATTTAACTAAGGGACAGCAACTAATCTATCATGAAATACCAAGATTTCTGCCCAAGGACCGGCCCCCTCACAGCAGAAACGTGGCCGATATCTGGTGACCCACTTCCCTGTGCGAAGCCCTGGAGACACGCCCCGGCCAGGTGGCGCCAGGTGTGCACCTCAGAACCGCCGTGAAAAGCGTCTTGCTTAGCTACCTCCAAGCTATGCTCTAAATGCAACGTTATTTCAGAGCTACGTGGAAGGAACTTTTTAAAAATATACGTGAACGGGCCAAGCGCAGTGGCTCACGCCTGTAATCCCAGCACTCTGGGAGGCCGAAGCAGGCAGATTGTTTGAGGTCGGGAGTTCGAGACCAGCCTGAGTGAGAGTCTTTACTAAAAATAGAAAGAAATTAGTTGGACAACTAAAAATATATATATAGAAAAAATTAGCCGGGCATGGTGCTGCATGCCTATAGTCCCAGCTACTCGGGAGGCTGAGGCAGGAGGATCAACTGAGCCCAGAAGTTTGAGGTTGCTGTGAGCTAGGCTGACGCCATGGCAATGGAGTGAGACTCTGTCTCAAAAAAAAAAAGAAAAGAAAATATATATATATATATATATGTATGTATGTATATGAACAGTGACTAGGCAACCGGGACAGTGAGCATTCAATACATGCTTGACAAATAAACGCCTTTTTTAAATTTATGAAAAGAGCGTGCTCTGTTTAGGAAAATTCTATTTAATCTGACACCCTAACTATACAGCTCCTTCTTCACCCTGACAGCACAGCTTGCTTCAGTTAACTCGGGAAAAGGCAAATAATTCTAACGGGAAACCGCAAGGCTTTATGGAGAGTAAAATTGCAGTGCCGGTGCCATTGTGCATGACAATTTCGCTAAATATTTAAACTCCCGAGGCACAGCACTCGCAAAACAGGACATTGACGCAAATAAACACACCAGCTTACGCAACGTCACCTGGAACTTGACGAATTTGTGAGTTACGAGCAAAGGGCTACCAAGGTCTGAAGTCCCCGGTCTCTCTCCCCTCACATCCCATTTCGGAGATAAAATTTAAATGGAGAGATTCCCGTTTCGGGTTTACAGCCTTTTATCTATTCCGCCCAGGACACCAGCAGGCGGCGGTCTCCAGTCTCTGGGGTGCTGGCGGGTTGGGGATGAAACAAATCACGTTAAAATGATGGTGAAAAGTGCTACAGTCCCTTAAAAATGGTGAAATAATTCTTAAAATAATGGTTATTTCAAAAGTTCTGTACCTACTCCTTGGAAACATCCACTTACCTGGGCTGGGATGCGCAGCGCCCTGACACGCCTGGACCCGCGGGGAAGTAACAGGTGTGCTCGCGGACAACCTGAGCTGTGTCGTTTCCCCCTGAGGCCTGGAGCCCCTGCGGCAGCCCGATCTCTCCCCGGAACAGGGCCCGCCCTCCCATCCTGCCCCCTCCTCCCCACACTCCAGCCGCTACCTCCGCACACACAGATGCTGATCCATGGACCGTGGCGGCCCTTCCCCCCGACCCCCCACGCACGCCCAGAGCCCCAGCCCTACCCGCATCAGAGCTCCTAGGTCGCCTCCCCCACTGGTGTGGACCCTTAAGATCTGGGACCATCTGTCTTTGTGTCCCCAGCACCCTGCCTAGCTGAGGTTGCACCGCCGAGTGCCCGATTGAATAAATAAATACGATAAACAAACAACAGAAGATGTAGAATATATGCGTAACAATTACACTTTTAGGATAAGTATCCATGTGGAAGGTATTAGGCAAAAAGAATAGTTTAACTTTGTTTCAATGTCTTTTTTTTGAGACAGAGTCCCACTCTGTTGCCCGGGCTAGAGTGCTGTGATGTCATCCTAGCTCACAGCAACCTCAAACTCCTGGGCTCAGTGATCCTCCTGCCTCAGCCCTCTGGGTAGCTGGAACTACAGGCATGCGCCACCATGCCTGGCTAATTTTTTATATATATTTTTTTTAGTTTTCCAGCTAATTTCTTTGTATTTTTAGTAGAGACAGGGTCTCACTCTTGCTCAGGCTGGTCTTGAACTCCTGACTTCAAGCAATCCTCCCACCTCGGCCTCCCAGAGTGCTGGGATTACAGGCGTGAGCCACCGCGCCTGGCCTCAATGTCTTTTCAATAAAATACATTTTGTAAAGCCAGGCATGGTGACTTGAGCCTCTAGTCCCAGCTACTCTGGAGGCCATGGCAGGAAGATCGCTTGAGGCCAGGAGTTCAACGCCAGCCTGGGCAACATAGCAAGACCCCATCTCAAAAAAAAAATTTCCCCCAAAAGGTTATACCTTTTATTAGAGAAGAATAAAGTGACTTTGAACATTTACTTAAGTGAATTCACATCCTCAAAATGTTCCTTACCCTAAAACCTGGAATCTTTCCAAATACCATCCTTGGCACAGAGAACAGTCTCTCCACGGAGGTGGCAGGAACACGTGAGCTGCTGCAGCAGGGGCTCTGTCCCCCACCCTCAGGTGATCTGTCACCATCGTCAGCAACAGCCAAAGGGGAGGGAGGGAGTGAAAGCAGCTTATGAAAAAAACCACATGAAATAAATAATCTGCTACTGAAACACGCAGCTGACACTGATTCCAGCCTAGGATACCCGTACGTTAGGACAACCATCAAGTGGACAGAATGAACAAAATTCAGAAACTAAAACAGCATCTGGCTGGGCGCGGTGGCTCACGCCTGTAATCCCAGCACTCCGGGAGGCCGGGAAGGGAGGATCACTTGAGGTCAGGAGTTCGAGACCAGCCTGAGCAAGACCTGTCTTCACTAAAAATATAAAAATTAGGGGGACAACTGGTGGCTGCTGGTCCTTCCCTGCCCTGGGCCCTGCAGCGGCAGCAGGACACGTGGGAGGACAGCCGCGGGGACAGGCTGAAAGGCATCTCCAAAACCCCAAGGACATCCAGAACTCAGGAAGTGTGTCCTGAGTGCCCAAGACCGCCCCGGGCACCACGCCGGACACAACAGAAGCATCACAGTCCCTGCCTTCCGGGGTTCCAGTCTTGCACGAAGACCTAAACTGCGCAATGACAACGAAAACTGCATCCAAAACCGGAGACATCTGTGACCGGGATCGTCTCAATCAGAGACCCTCATGCAGGAGGGAGACCTTCTCGGGACAGGTAGGATTTTCATAGGCTGAGCATGTCCTTTGGGGATCGTGGCAACAGGGCTAACGATATTTTTTTAGGTGCTCCCACTCGCTGTTTAGTGTCCACCGTATTGCAAGGCTGGTTCTTGGCTTGCAGCAATCATCCACTGCAAATTAGAAGAGTCCTAACTCCCTTGCACACTGACCCTGGATTAACAGGTGGATAAACACAGATCTCCCAAGACAGAGATGCAAACTGCATTCGGCAACCCACGACAGAGATGCAAACTGCATTCGGCAATGCCTTGCACCTTCTCCAGATCCCGGCAGTGACCTACCCACGCACTCTGCCCCTCGGGAGGTGACAGCCAAGTCCCACACGCAAATGACCCAGCAGACGCTCACCAGGGCAGTTACGACAGTGGCGTCGGAGAACCCTGCTTCCTAAACTCAACGTCCCCCAGGTACAAGCATCTCTCCTGAGCAGATGCAGCCTGCAGACGTCCCGAGGCTGCTTGCACTCCACAGCTGCTCTCGACCTCACGCCGGCCCGGTGCTTTTCTGAGAACGAAGTCGGGCTCAGGGTTTCTCCGAAAAGATTGCCAGATGGAGGAAGGGCAGAAAAGACGGAAAAATTGGGAGCCCTTTTCCATAGCCAGGGGGACAGGTGAAGGCACATACAGAGCGGAATGTACGAAGGGCTTTTTCTGTTTTTGTTAAAATGAAACCCAGTTAATGGAAAAGCTCTATTTACAGGTGCCTTTTTTCCAATAAGGGAAAGTACTGCAGAGAAGTAATCAGAATATTAACAATAGCAAGAATCAACTGAGAATTTGACAGGTGCCAGCATGAAGTAACAGTTTCCGTAAAATATCTTATTTCGTTCTAAATAGAATACACAGACTGCTACGTAGAATCCTACCCAATAAACAGGGACCACAAATGACCCCCAGGAAGTAAATAAATGGCTTTAAGAGTAAGAAAAACCGACCTCCTTGCTCTCTTACATATCTGTCTGTGCTGATTTTCACAGGGCCAGTGACACTATGTTATGCTCTAGAGTGCTACACTATTCATCCTGCTCTGTGCTGCAGGATACTTTATTCTGCTCTGTGCTATACGGTACTGTCCTGTTTCCTCTGTTCCACACTGTACGATGTCATACTATTTCTTCTACACTACACAATACTACTGTTCTTTCTGTTCTATACTGTACGATACTACACCATTTGTTCTAGTCTATACTATACTATACTGTTTGTTCTATACCATGTAATCCTATACTTTTTGTTCTATTCTATAGTATACCACATAATACTAAATTATTTGTTCTAGTCTATACAATACTATACCATCTGTTCTAGTCTACACTATATGACACTATACTGTTTGTTCTATGTGACATGATCCTATATTGGTTGTTCTGTTCTATCCTATGCCCAGAGGGGACTTCACAAATCACATATGCACACACATGCGCACACAGACATGCACACATACAAACCTACGTATCACACATACACACACACAATACACCCAAACACACATGCAACACAAAAACACAAATAAGCAAACACATACATACACACATTCACGAACACATACACAGCACACATGCACACAGACACATACACGCATACCCCTCGGAGGCCCCAGGGTTGGATTCTGTAGAAAGTGGTATATCCCATAAATGCCCCTTCTTGAAATTAATGAGCCTACTTTATTGCATGTTTCTCCATGTCAAAGAATGAAATCTCCAACACACACACTCCTGTGCACACTCATACTCACACACGTGCAACGCACAAACACACGTGCATGGAGACCCTCTTCTCTAACAGTATTCTACCACCTGAATCGAACAATTCTGCTAATCACAGTCAGAGCCAGCAGAGATGTGTACTCGACCTCAGAATGAATAAGCCTGTTCTCCTGGTCACCCCTGGCGGCGGCAGCCGTGTAAGAAGGGCTGCGTGTGATGGTGCCACCTACTCGCCCAGCCTCCTGGGGTCGGACCCTCCCTGGCGGTTCATGGAGAGATTCTTCAGACCTAACCAGGAGGTGAGTCCTGCCTTCCCAAGCCCGTCCACCGCCCTCTCCTCATCTCGGAAACTAAGTCACGGTTGTCAGACCTGAAGGCAGAGAAACGGCCTCGAGAGAGAACCCCACCGCGGGAGGAACCAGAGAGAGGAAAAAGATTCTTTGGGGAAACGCACAAAATGAAGTGAAGAGACCCGGGTTCCCTCCCAAGGCAGAACAGACGCAGTCGAGAGTAGATGGCTTAGCCTGGACCAGTTCTCTGCGCATAAACGTGCGGCCAGCCCTGCACCCATAAAGTTGCCGTGAAAGAAAGTGAAACCGACAGAAAGTGCAGACCAGAGAAGGGAGAAAGCAGGGTGACCTAAAACACATATCCGCTTTTCGAGGGCACCACGAGGACGTGTTCAAAGCACATTACAGCTTATTTACGAGAAGGCTATAAAGGCTCCACGAGCTCGTTAGACTCCACACTTACAAAGAAAACAAATAACATCCTTACGCGTCAGAGTCAGGGGTGCGCGACACTAAGAACGGCCACCGCAGGGCTCCACTACTCAAAACATAACCCAGGAAGTGTGGCTGAGAGCTCCTATAACCTGATTTCTAGGAATCTAATTTTAAACCTCTTCACAGCTAACATATCACAAAAATATAGTGTTCCAAATGCTGTAACACAAGTGCTAAAAAAAAAAAAAAACACCACCTAACCAAAAATATAAGAGGCATTTCAGGCAAAAATCCCAGAATCAGAACACAAGTTACATCCCTGAAGTTCTTCAAAACCTCTTTTTTCTTGCCTCAGCCACCGTCACCAGCAGCTCCCGTATAACAATGACAACAATCACAGTCGCAACCGTTGAACAATGCATTGGTGTCCCAGATTTTCGTGTCCCCGACGCCTACCTTTTACATTGCAAAACTCTCAGCCCAAGCCCAGGGGCTCCCCGGGGGGCCTTGCCCGCGCCCCAGGGGCCCATGCGCCACCCAGACCCCTCCTTCCAAGACCTGCTTCTCCGTCTTCCGCCACCCTCTGATCTCTTGCTCGGAGCACGCGTGCGCGAGTCTGAGGCTTTGTAAGTTCTGACGGTAACTTACACTTGTCATCTGTCACCAGCAGAGAGGAGAACACTAACACGCAGGACTAACCGCAGTTTTGCTGTTCCTGCCACAGTGGAAGCTCCTTCCCATGCAGGAAACCGGGAAAACGCAGACACGTGTGACAGCCCGAAACACGTGTGTGTTCTCCATGTGTGCTCTGCTGGCTCAGTGCAGTAGTCATGCTTCACCACGCAGATATCAAATGGAAACAATCACATGCCCACACAGTGTATCTACACATACACACACACACACACGCATACCCATGTGCAAATATGTAAACACATATGCACATACGTGCACATACAGAAATACAAACACATGTATACATTCACATGCATACATACAAATACACGGACATGCACACATTTACACACATACAAACATGCACACATCTACGCACGCAAATGCAAACACAAATGCACGCATGTACAAACACGTGTGCACATATGCACACATACACACCAACACATATGCACATGCTCATGTATATGCACGCATATGAACACACACCCACATATATATCACACATATGGAGTGGAATTAGACCGTGTTAATTCCAAGATAAAACCCGGAATCGCCATGGCAGCGCGCTCCTTCCCGGCAGCGTGCAGCAGCCCCGGGGATGCGCTCACTTCCGAGATCCCTGTGGATCGCGATGCCGCCGGGGCTCTTCTGCGGACATCAACAAAGACATGCCAAGAACCAACCAGAATCAAGCCACGGCGCCCTGAACAGCACGAGGCCTGCTTGGGTCTGAGGACACCTTGGAACTTTCTCTGCACAGCACGGAACGGGTCACTTTGTAAACTCAGAACAGCCAGGGACAAGCGCATCCCTCCCGGGGGGCATTGGACCCCATTCCCGTGTTGCAGCCTCTCCTCGGCCCCTCCTCCACCTGGAGGCCGCCAGGGCCCAGGCCCTCCCCCGAGAAGCTGTTTGGATGCACAGCACCCCCACCCCACCCCTGCACCCTGACCCACACAGGGGCTGTTCTCAGGGATCGGCCGCGCCCAGGCCGCAGCGTGAAGGCTACACCCCAAGTCCCTGCCCTCCCGGTTTCAGCAACATTTGGACTTTCTTTGGGAGACTCTCTTCCCTGGGCTCCAATGAACCACTCCGAGTCCTCTGTCAGCGCTAGGCAGGGCCTGTCCCCAGCGTCTCGCTCTTCCCTCTGGCCACCCTCCTCCTGCACGCGGCCCTCGCACCCACGGGGACTTCACTGCACATCTACGTGGGAGACCCCAAGATCCACCCCAGGCGGATTCTCCCCAAGCCTCACTCCAAAGTCCCAAGCTCACACGGCCCACAGTGGGGTCTCCGAGCTTCCCACGGTCAGGTCCAAGACGAAACTCACCATCTTCCCAGCCCAGCTTCCCTCCGACTCCCACCCAAGAGCAGCCTCACGGTGCAGGTCAGAGCTTCAGTCCTCGCTTCCCGCCTCCTCCCCTCACCTGGCCACTGAACCCCTCGGCGCTGGCACTTCCTCCTTGTGTGGCCGGCGGCCAGGCTTGGGGCCTGCCTGCGGCACGTCAGAGGCACAGCCCGCACGTGTCCGGTTCTCTCCGGGAACCCTCGGGGGCTCCCCAGCGTCTCACAGGTGAGGACGTCCCACCCTGGCTCTGTGCACGTCCACGGCCCCACACATGTGCACACGCGCCCCTCCCCAAGGACGGCACGAGCACTCCCCCCCAGGTCCTAACTCCACCTCAAAACAGCACCGTACAGGGTTCCCATGTACTTTCCATATTCTAAGTGAATCGCATCCTTTAAAAACGCTTTCTTGGCAATTGTAACAGGATGAGAGTGAGGCCCACACGGGGGGGTGGGGGGAGCCGCCTCCCCAGTGCGCGAGGGTCTCCATCCTCCCACTCAGCTCCCGGGGACGCCGCGGGCCTGGGGCTGAATCACGGAACAGTCGTATCTGTGCCTAAATCTGTTTATTCCACTTGTACTTGTTATGTGTCACTTAATCCACCAATTAACTATGACTCCAAAAAGAGTTAACTGAGTCTATGAAAACTGAGTCAACTTGACATAGCAGGGAAAAGTTTTTTTATTTTAGTTTCTTAAAAAAAAAAAATTGCCTTCAAGTTAGTTGTGGGCAAAACAATTATGAAACGTTAGAGGAAACAATTTTAAGAACGTTTTAAACCTAAGACTCTAAGCTTAGCTTGTTTCTCCGTTAGAGGAGTCAAAGCTGCAGTGATAGGAGCCACTGAAAGGTCCCTGCCAGCACGTGTGTGGACCGTGGCATGTGCCGTGGACTGCGGGGGAGGAACCGACCCAGCCACATCCAACGGTGCGATACGTTACTACTTAATAATTTAAATAAGCAAACACCTGGGAAAAGGGAAACCTGAAATGCAGAACACACAGGTTCTAACCAAAAGGCACACAAACAAAAGATCTTCTCAGATCTTAAAGAACAGAAAGCATTTGTTTCACAGCCTGGAGAACTGGAGGTTCACGTGCCCCAGGAAGCCCCGGCGTCGGGGAGGCTGAGGAGAGGGAGGGAGTTGGATCCCCCGCCACGCAGAGGGCCCGTCCCATGTGCGACCAGGCTGTCCACGTGGAGTCAGCCCCCACCCCCCCGCCCCATCTGGGGACACGCCAACCCCACCCCAACCAGGGACACGCTCCTCAGGGTCAGGAGCCGCCTAGGGAGAGCTCGGGTGCTGAACACAGAGCGGGCAGGACGGGTCCCTCAGGGACAGACGAGGGGTGCGGGCCAGAGCACTGCAGGGTCTGGGCCCAGCAGGGAGACAGGCCGGTGGGGCCACGGGGACCTGAGCGCTGCGTGGCCAAACACGCTGCTCAGAACGCTCTAGGAGGATGACTCGTGCAGAGCGGTTGCGTGGACGCCCCCTTCTCTCACACAGCACACACTGACAACCACACAGCTACCACGACACACGTATAGTGCACACAACTACCATGTGTATAGTACACAAAACACCCATACAACACACACAACTATCACATGTATAATACACACAATACACACCCAACTCACAATACATTCATACAATACACAACACATTCATACAACACACACCAATCACATACAATGCACTCATATGACACAATACACACAATTCATAGAGCACAACACACATACACATACAAAACACAGCATACAACTCAACATGTGAGTACAGCATATATGTAGAACACACATACACAACTCACTCCTACAGCACTAAACACACGACTCACATACAACACATAGAATAGACATAGCACTCACACAACACATTCCAAACACGTCACAATACAGCACACTCACACAACGCACACAATATGCTTACACAACACACACAGCACACACCACACACACATCAAAAATGCTGACGCACGGGGCTCTTTGGCGCTTGCTAACGACCGACCCTGCGCTGCGCTCACGGCACTCGTACAAAGTCAAGTGTGCGCTGGGGCCGGGCAGTCTGGGCCGGGTGTCCCGAGAGGACCTGGCGCTGACTCCTTCCGGGATTCCATGAACCTGCTCAGAAAACGAGGTGGCCAAGTTCAGCCACTCGCACAGTCTGAGTCCCATATTCAGAGACTTGCATTTTCTATTCAAAATCAGGGACAAGAATTACATAACCTCAGGCAGCAGCTCCACCCGGCAGGACAGACGTAAAGAAAAGAAAACACGCAACGTCCCAACCACTGACGTGAGCCTCTGGAAAACAGGACAGGGCACACCCAGGCCCAGACGCCCTTGTGCAGCAGGGGTGACCCCAGGCACCTGGCCCACCTGCCCTTGCCTCGGCTGGACACAGAGAAGCCCGGAAAGTGGGGGCAGCCTGGCCCAGAACAGGGTGCCACAGACAGTGCAAGCTGCCCTCTGCCCAGACCCGGCCCCCAGCACCCGGAGCCCCAGCTCTCCAGGGCGCACCACTCCTTCTGCGGAACTTAGCGAGCTCCTCACCAAGCCACCCATGTGGCACCAACTCCACACTGACTCGGGGCAGGTTCTACTCAATTATTTGTGTTTCCTACCAGTACCCCACTTCCCACATGCCATCCTAGCATCTTACTGTATATAAAACAGACCATCACCACTTCCAGAGAGCTGCTCACTCAAAATCCTGCTAATAACACAGATGTTTAAAGAAAACAGGTAACACCAGGGCTCTCCCGCCTGGCTGCGGCAATCTCCACCTAATCAAATCGACTGTGTCACATGTAACCACGCTGATTGTGTGTGTGCATGTGTATGCATGTGTGCACACATGCACTCTTCTACCTGAGCACACATCAGCGTGGGGGAGACCATGTTTAGCCACTTAACAGTCCATTACATTTGGGATTAAGTAAACAGCAAACAAATCATATAACAAACCTGCCCAATCTAAACCTTCAGGGAGCAATTTTATTGCTAAGGCAATTATCCTTTAGGCAAACACATCCTGTAAGAAACCCTAGAAATTCTAAGTATAAAATAGAAAACTTTGTTAAGCAGAGTTGCCACGATATGACAAAAGCCCGTGTTTTCAAAAAGGTCATCCAACAGCCGCACGGACAGCACGCCCCGATTTCCAACTGCTGTCCCTGAGGAAACATCTGTGCCACCTGCTCCCTGAGTTGTAACGACAGAGAACTACACCAGTTTCTCATCCGACGCCCACTTGGGTGTGGGGTGCTCCCAAACGCCAGGACCCTCAGTCACTCACATGAGCAAAACAGTCAGCCTCAGACACCGGGGAAGTCACCGAGCTCTGCTTTAACTATTCTGCACGTAATCTGTCCCGAAACGAGGTTGGTGAGTCTAAGCGCAAATCACACTACGGGGTAACCGGTGGGGCAGAGAATGATCCGCCAAAATCCAAGGAAAAAGGCTTATAATTTTCCAAAAATAGTCCACGATAAACGATACTCAGGCAATGTGAGAGTTTATTTAGGGGTATCTTGCTCAAAAGAAAAAGCTCTTGCTACAAGTTATCAAAGATTCACAGAAGACACAAACCCCACCCCCCATGCTTATGAGTCCAAAAGACGACCAAACGGAAGGGAGGAAGGAGGCGGAAGGACAAAGGACAGAGGTGACCTAAGAAGGAACCTAGAATTCAGAACAAAGTCGTACATTTAAAGCTGCAACTCTGTGCTCATCATCTCCTAGAAACCGAGAGTTAGTCTAAGTTACCAGCAACGTTAACACCTTCACTGAACCTACGGTCAACCATCTGAACCACCCTGTATTGTGAAGATACACTGAAAGATAAAATTAATTCACAATGCAGTGTAACGATCCAGCCACAGAAAATCGCATTAACCTAATCCACTAAAAGTCAAATTGTATCTTTCTTTAAGACTGGACTATTGTGCAGATGAGGGGCAGCTTTATTTTTAAAATACTTAAACCAGGCCGGGCGCGGTGGCTCACGCCTGTAATCCTAGCACTCTGGGAGGCCGAGGTGGGCGGATCGTTCTGAGCTCAGGAGTTCGAGACCAGCCTGAGCAAGAGCGAGACCCCATCTCTACCAAAAATAGAAAGAAAATTAATTGGACAGCTAAAAATATATATATAGAAAAAATCAGCCGGGCATGGTGGCGCATGCC